>JASANE010018520.1:0-34223 GCA_030248225.1 Trileptium ribeirensis | reverse complement strand
TGTGCGGTAGAGACTGTGCATCAAACTTAACAATCAATAGGGCAATTTATAAAACCAACTCCTCACAAGTTGTTTTTTGGCTCAAGGTAAAGTTCAGTAAGAAAGCCCTCCACTGCCTGCTCTGCGAAGTTCCCTGGAACTCTAGCAATCGCGGCTCGGCCCCGTTTTCCTGCCGAAACATTGTGGGATGTAAGCCTGGTCTGCCCCAACCGTCGGTAGCGCAGGACCGAGTAGAGTAAGCAGGGGAGTCTGCAGCACCGGCATTCAAATATTTAACCACAAGTCCACAACAGCGCCTCCGCCAACAGCCTGGCCGAAATTTTCACGAGCCCCATTGCGTCCTGTTACCCTAATGCAAATAGCACATGGTCTAAGAAAGGGTTAAGCAGATATTCACTAATCGGACTGACCGAAGAAAGGAAATGGTTGTTTGTCCTCGACCGAAAGCCTCCATAAAGTGAGAGTATAGGACTGAGCCTCCGTGATCAAAAGTCCTGCGAGCAATCCACAAGTCTCATTCTTAATTCCCATCGGTTCCCTTTTGGCGTCTTTCCCGGGCGTACAGATGTCCTAAGCACTCCAATGGGCAACCCTTTGTGGTTAAGAACCTCCTTATACGTGGGGGGGCTCCACCTATTCTACTCCCTTGTTTGCTTCCGAGTTTTCTCTCTTTCCAATGTGTCGAATAAAGCTTATCACCGCGTACATATTCCTACTAACATTGGCATGGCGCAGGCACGCACAAGTAAAGCTCAGGAACCGGTCAGTACCCCTCCTCCAGACGATTTAAAAATTAACTCTACTGCAAATCTTGCGACGGTTGGGTGGGGAGGATAAATTAAATTACTAAAGTATGAAAATTATTCGTAAATATTGTGCCTAATGAAAGCCGCTAAGTTCAAGGAGATTATCGCAAAGCCGAAACGGCATCTAACAAAAGAAACGTGCTAAGACTGTCACCAGGGTAGAGGCCCACCACTCGTGTTGCATGAATGTAAGCTATATATTACTTTATGACATAATTGTGGTCTCGTGCTGTTTTATACTTGTTGCTATAAAATGTTATTACAAGCCGCACTTAGTAATGTATCTGCAGTGTGTCTTTTGTTCAAGCGATACCCAGTCGGGCTAAACCAGGTTAAAGATTAGGAGGGCATAGCAAAATTTTTTAAGGTTATCTCGCAACCCGATATAATCGACAAAGGTCGAAAGCATTATTAGACCCACACAGGGCAACAGCAAACATTTGTATCAAGCGCAGACAACAAAGATCATCCCCAAAATCTGATAAGGTAGCAGGTTCTGGGTGCGTCTCTCAAGTATAACCCTGAAGCTACCGTAATTCTGGCAATAATCGACTCATTTGCAAAGTTCAAGCAAACACGTCTGTAAGCAATTCAGGAAAACCGTAAATCCCAAACTTCCCGTATACTATTACTTTGAGTGGATGCACGAACTGATCCACCCTCAGTATACAGGGGTATTTTTACACACGCACAGTGAACCTTCGTAACAGAACTACCACTTCCGGGGCTTAGGTCTCTAGTAAAACACAGGGGCTCGTTTGGGAATTAACAATATTCCTCGCTCTACGGACTGCCACAAAACAACGTGGGGGACTGCGACAAAACAACGTGGGGGAATAAGAACTAGCACCTCGGGGCCTAGGAATTAAGAGAAAAGTGTGTCAGGCTTATAAATTACCTGTGACCAAGCTTAAGAATTGACCCTCCCTTAGGGGGACCATCATACCATTAAAATGTGGGCCAACTTAGGGCCCAGACCGAACACCCTGGTTAATCCACCAGCGGCCTGCTAGGCTAACCGTTTCCCTTTAGATCAACATCATGTTTATCTGGGAGTCAGGGAAGCCAGGGTTGTCTGGGCACCACAGCGACAAAATTCTGGTGCAGCTGGGACTACTTAGGGTCAGACCTGGTCCTAGTATATGTTATATATATGACAGTATGTGCATACCAAAACGCTTTTAGATATGTTAATTATTTGGAGTGCTGGGTCACTTTAATGCTGGGGCGTTAGTTTTGGGACACCCGTATACAATACCCCACACATGATTGGTTCTTCCCAGCAGAGGAGCAACATACGCCATGTCTATTTGAAGTTGCTATTCGTTTTAACGGCATTCATGTTTAGTTATTAATATTAGGTTACATTTTACTAGAAAATCAAATGCTTATGGTAAAAAGCAATATTTCTAACAATAAAGCTAAAACACAGCAACAAAATTTTAGTAAACCCGATTTTACTTGTCAACATGGCGAAATTAGGAATATTTCATTGTGGGATATACAGAAAAATTTTAAGCAGTGTGTTCTGTGAGAATATTGATTGGTAGAACATTCAGATAGCATAGAAAACGTATCATATCTTTACAGTTTGTGTTTAAGAATGTGATATTTGTTCAGAACTATTATATAGCTTTTAAAGACCACACGTGAATTTCAATGACGCAGTCCAAATTATAAATACGAGGTATAAGTCTTTGTTGCATATATACCTAGAATTTTTGGCACAGTCTAGCTGCGTCATACTCAAACTAAAGTCAACTTTGGCAATATTCAAATGCTTATTACAATCGCCAGCACTTATGCTAAGTAGTATCGACGATGGACAGACTTATCTCTATTTCCTGATCGATTTTGGCCCGCGTAGGCAAGCCCTTTTTGCAAGTACATTGATAGTCAATAATCGAAACTAAATAGATATACAGGTTTAACCCTTTAATGTCCACTGTGCACAAATGTGTATAGCTCAAATTGTGAACTGTTGTGTTGACTGTGTTTGTTGTATGTCTGCATGTGCGTTGGTATTCGTTTGCTTTAGATAGATAGCTCAGTGGTTAGCGTACGCTACTTTTACACGTTCAACTCGGGTTCGATTCTGGTGCCGGTTTGACTTTTCAAACATTGCACGGGACACACATTAGCGTTAAAGAGTTAAATACTTTCAATTGGTACGCAAAGTCCTGTGTTCTTCTATCAAATATTTTCATTGATTCTGTCAAGGGTGTTATTGTATGACATGCCAAAGACAAATGGCGCACGAGATTTGCTTACATCAACTGTAAGGTAACTTCAGCCAATACGGAATGGTTTTCGCCCACAGTCTTAGTAGCTTGGAAGGGAGTGATTGCTCCCTGCTCCGTTGTTTCTGCGCCTCTATTTCCATCTGCAGCAGCCAAACTTTTACAGAGCAGGCAAAAACAAGTTCATATAAAAACATGGAATGCTAAAAGTTAATTTTTCGCTCAAACAATATCGAATGTTACCAAAGTTTCCGGTGCATTTTCTCGCAATAGCTGGTTTTTAAATAGTCGCAATTTAGCCTATTCAGTTCAAAGTAAAAATTAGTGCACATGCACGGACCATTACGACATTAATTTGCTGCGACAAACATATCACATGCATTTATTTAGCGAGGTGCATGTAAGTATGATTCCTCGCACAAGATTACAATCAACAAGCCGCATTTTGCTGCTTCACCAAAATTTGTCCGTATCCAATTCTTGTAGTTGTTGAATTTGCAATAAACCATAAAGAGTTTTCAACATTTGTATGGCAAAACATTAATGTATCTCTGAGTAACCCCGAAAGTGCCAGAAAATTGTAAATGCAAGAACAAATATAGTAAACAAAGTGTGCTTTTATGTTAGGTCCATACTAGAAAGAAGTGTTGTACTTGCGCAGTTTGCTAGCCAATCTTGAATCGAAAATGTGAAAAGATTTATTAAAATTTTCTGCATACCGATGACGAAAAGACATCAAACCGGGGCTTCGATTCTGGCAAAAATTAGCAGGAAATTAATTTTGCCGAAACAAGAACCGGACGCGCAACGCCGATTACTCCCTGTTATGAAAAATGAAATGAAAAATCAAAATGCCTGCTGGAAATCGCGGTGTGGTGCCGATGTCCATTTGCCGAACTTTTCGGCCCGAACAAAGTCCACGCTGGTAAGTGTAGTCAGACGGGAGTCCTGACAATGGGCCACTATGGTGGGAGTTTGAACACACGGCCTTGCGATCGAAGATAGATAATCCAGCGCTGTGCCGATTAAGCTATTGGACCTACTTCCTGACATACATATACATAGATATATGTACATGTTCCGACATATTTCATAACTGTATATTTCCAAAGTACAATAAAATATATGTTTTTTTGCCTATTTTTCTTTATACATATAAACATAATAACGACATCAATATGAATTGTATAACCCGCAATTAGTAACAAGAAAAATAACTATAATTATATATAACTCTAAGCGTCCAGGGCGGCGAATTGCCAGCTAACTTGAAAATACTTGGACTTTATGATAATTGAAAAAAGAGAAATAGAAAAGAAAAAGACAAACAAAACCAGAATCTCCATGCCTAGCTATGTAATACGTTGTCACTCTACTAGTCGCAACATGATTATAATACAGAAATGAGCAAAAATTCGCTTGGACCGTCGGCGTCGCAACAACCTTTAGTTTAGACATACCCAAAAGTAGTAAATGTCACATCTAGGTGACCATAACTTGGTGGCAAAATAGCAAGATACCTAGAAATTTTGTAATAAATTGTGTATTTTCTCGAATTTCGTGCACTAAAGACCCAACGGTAGTTGGGAATACTATAAAAATAGCAAAAGATTAGAAATAAACAAACAAACAAGTAAATTTAAGTTAAATTTTCCAAATTGTTGCGAGGCACCAAGCAGGAAGCACAGTTGTAAAAGTGGAACATCTTTGTGTTGACATGGTTCGACATCTGAGGACTAAGATTCTGAAAGTCTAAAAATCAATACAGAAGACGATAAACAAATTAAATATGATACCAAAACAGAAGTCGTCAGACAAAATGGCTACTAAACATATACTCTATAATATCACAAATGTATATATTTTCGGGCCCAGGTGACTATGAAACATATATATGTACATATATTTTTGGCTTTACCTAGGTTTCTAAGAAACAATTGTAGACTTTGCACAATATTCCTTTCCTTTATCATATTAATATTTTAGCCCTTGCGTTGAAAATTCCAGTTCAAGCAATTATTAATTCACCCGCCTTGGTTTGAAGTGTTTTACACGTATGTAGTAGCACCGCATTTTTAATTCACTAATAATAATACACTATAAAAGGTTGCTAGCAGTTATATTCTGAATATAATGGGACTTCTCCAACAGATAGCAGCATTCATTCAAATTCACAAGTACAATAAACATTCACGGTTCTTAGCTATTTCTTTGTGGAAATATACTGTACATGATCAAGAAATGACATATATACCTAGGGTTACGTGCAGATACGATATTCGACATCTTAGGAAATGGCAGTGTTGACCCGTCGTAAGTGCATACATTAATTGATGTGGTCAGATTGGAAGCGTCGTTGCTCCACGATAGTAATCTGGGTTCGAACCAAAATCCATGTTTCTCGTTTTATCAGCTTAACCCCAAGTTCAATATTACTGGCCGTGAAATAAATCACGTACCATAAACAAAAATTGGGAACTATCGATGGATCGACCAATTATGACGGTATTAGCTGAGCTGGAGCGAAGAATCTGCATGCAAATAAGGTGGGTGGATCGGCTTTGACGACAGGGAGACTAACAACAAACAATGCTTATTTGCTATATCTACATACACTTAGCATTAAAGCATATACCTAGCATTAATATGCCATAGCAAAGGGTTCAAGTTAAAGAACTCGGCTGATATTTACTCTACCTAGCTTGTCACCAGTAAAAAGTCATTCTGTTTCAAATATCTATGTAGTATATACCATACTCTTGCAATTACAGTCACCAAGAGTTGATGATTGCCATCAGCATTTGTCCCTCCCATGAAACACAGTGTTGTTCCTAAACCAGACACTTAGTTCATGGCGTTATTAAAGTCTCGATATGTCACAATCCCTCATAGCAGTGCCATATTTGCCTGAAAACGAAATCCAATATTGAATCGTGGAAGGAAGATACACAACTTATGGGTGAAATACTGTCTCCTTTGGTATGAGGTATGTTTTAAACTATCATTATGTCATGCTAACATTAAAAGCCACTTGGCTCACATAGCCCAAAGTTATTCTACAGCTGATTGCACTTTTGCAGACCGCACTGCCAAAATAATAAAAAATTGTCTCATTAAATGCTATGCATTACACCTTTAAATGCTATCCATCACTAGAAATTTTAGATAATATATATTGAGCGTGGTATCTGCTGCCTAAAAACTTTGCTGGAATACGTGTGCTTGATACTTCAAAATATACCAAAATACAATCCTAAACTTTTTGATATTTCAAAAATAAATATATTAATTATACGATTTGTGTAACTCAATACGAACTTACCTAAAAATTTTGTGTGTAATACTGCACAAACTTCTTTAACCAAAACAGTTGGGGAAGTTTAAGGCATTTGACTGAATATATTCCGTGTTTGCTAATAATTGCTATAACCACGCCATTCAGTGAATGCCCACAGGTTTACTCACGAAACCCAGTAATTTCGATAGAAAAATATTACAAAGAATATGTAGCAAATGGGAAAACGATACAAAAAAGCTTTAAATTTACATATCAACACTTAATAGCGCTTTTACCTCTGACTTCGTTTCAAAAAGTTTTATTTACTGGGACAAAACAGCATTGACACAATACACAATCGTGTTTTATACCACTGAGATAGATAAAACTGCATCCAAAACAGATTAGCTAGCACTTACAATAATTTTGTATAAAACGGCACCACAGCGATAATCATCGATCATCGTACATTAATAAGACTACAAACAAAGGAAAACGCTATGCATCACAAGATTGAACCATTCACCTAAAATTAAAATGTGCGAAAAAATCAGTCTAAATTATCTATATAAATCCGTCAACAGTTTACAAGAAAACTTATTTCTGATATAAATACGATTACGCACAAGCTCATCTAGCACACGAATGTCCATCATATACAGCCGAGTAATCTGTGTTTATTCACTACCAGTCAAACTTAACCAAACAGATGCGATCCAATGCATTGAATCCTGGAAAATTGTACTTAAACGTTCAAAATTTCGGGAATTTCGTCTGAGACAATTATTAACATTGAGAAACTGGTGGGTACGTATGAAACCCATAAATTTTAAAACAGTCTTAGCGAGGAAAAACACAGTCAGATAGAGTAGAGATTTTTGGGTCGCGGTGTCATTTATAAACTTACCGGCGTGACTGTGTCATCTCGAGGTGCATTATCTACCTAGTTAAGGTATTGTAGACTATCTGATAAAACAAATGAGAGGGGATCGGTTTCAAAAATTCAAATACCAAATTTTTAGTTTGTTCTATTAACACCAGCAATATACTGCTGCTTCTAAACTTGGATCATAACCAAGTAAATACATAGTTCAAACTACATTACATAATACAGAGACATCAGCCGGTCAGTGAGGGGAATGGGGCTGCCGCGGCTTCGGTTTTTGTGACGCACTAGCTGGGTCCGAACCTCAGGGTGGTAAATACTATGAGCATGTGAGGGCTTAAACCAATTCATTAACTTGTATAATCCAGCAACACACCGTGGTTATATATCATATTTTTTCGCTATGTATAGATATATATATAGTTTTGTACCTTAGCGTGATATTTTCTAGCATGAATAGGGCAAAGTTATTTTAATTTTTACATTAATATATAATAGCGCTCTCAATATATTTCATGAGAAAGGTTTCAACTTTAACAAGAGAGGCCACATGCACCGTTGCACGTGATCCGCGTTAGGACATTCGCACCTCAGGCCAGCTGCCAAACGCTATCTTAATAACATTCGACCAACAAGATGTCCGATTTAAATGTTAACCAGCAAGGAACAGTTGTAGACATTTTGCTGTTACGTATTGCATGGGAAATCGTGAACAAATAATGGTTTCGAACACCAATTAGAGGACTACTCGTCAGCTACGCATTAAACATTTCAAACTGTCTTTAGATGAATGGTTGCATGTCAACGTCACAAAATTGAAATTAAACTAAGATGTATGTAGCAATTGAGTGTATTTTCTGTCTAGAAAAGAATTAATTTTCGATTGATTAGGCTGATGGAGTGGTTGTGCGATGATATAAAACAAAATCAGACTGCTTAAATTAAGCTTTTTCAAAACAGCAGTCTCGCCGCAGATCCAAATACTGTAAAACGAGGTGCTTCTGAGCGACGCTTGGAATTTTCAATGTTCAGGCACAAACCACGATGGGTGTAATAAATCTATAAAAATAAGAATATATTATCATGTGAATAAAAGCGATGAGCTGTAGATTGAATTGTCAAACATAAGCCATCATAGGTCAGGCAATTTATGAAAAGGGCAAATATAACGGTGCGTATAGAACTATGATATGTCGGACTCAAGCTACTAAGGAATTCCACGTAGGAAGTATAACAATAATAAGAGTTGACATAAAACGGCCAACCGTTAAAAGTTCATGCTGCCGTGGATTAAGCCCGTGATACGCTAGCAATTATGCGTAATGTAGACTAACTTATTTAGGACCAAAAGTGCATGCTCCGTAGTTGGGCGCGGAGGTTATCTAGTGATCACACAATATAATTCGTATACATAAATTGTGGAAATCGATTCGTATCTTGGTAGTATATCAGCAGAAAATCTCAAGAAAACATACCATTTCCAAAACTTCATTTTCTCGACGTATTTTTTCCATCCACCTTTTTCTTGCTTATACTCAAAAAACGGATCGTAGTTAGGATCTTGTGCGGCCTCGAGTTTTTTCGCCAAATCCTTCTGGTTATCCAAGTGCTTAATTCGTTCTTGCCATCCCGGTAGAGCTTCCATCTTTTCAGCACTGATTAGTGTCTCAATATACTGAACATCGGTCAAATAGCTCGGTCGCATCGCAATTTTTTTCAACTCGGCTATCGCTTCTTTGATCCGTTTGATTGTTACCAGTATATCGACTTGCTTTTCACCAAACTGCTCGCCTAAATTGTTCATCAACGACTCGGTGTTGCGTTTGTCATCCTGAGCTTTCCCATATTTATTTTTTAGATCGGCATCGGTCTTTGTGACCGTTTCTTGAACAACATCGTAGTAGTACGGCGTATTTTTATGAAGACTCCAGATGCAACGACCGTCGCAAATACGACAATTTCCATTCGTCATTGCCCAACAACCGATTTTGTCGTTATCGTCTGGAATACCGCAATCCTTGTGGCACGTCGTATGACAACTCATGCATGTTGTTGTATAGCTTCCTTTAGGAACGTCTCGTGTAACTTGACGATCTTCGGTAACCGTATACTGAAACTGCTTGTTGGCCTGAATCAAAGCTTCATATTTTTCCATTACTTGTGCTTCCTGCCTCATCAATTCGAGATCGTGAAGTCCCTTCTTAACTTGAGACTGCAAGTACTCGACCGAATATTCCAACTCCTGACGCCGATTTAATACCTTTGATGATAGCGATAAACTTTTCGGCGTCGTTTTGACGAGACCTTGAAAGAACGATTTAAAACTTTGTTGACCGACTTGCCAGTAGAACGCTTGGGCCATCTTTTCAGTCTCATCTTCTTTTCGTCCTTCGAAAAATGCGCTATTGTTGCATTTAAACAATTCACTATATGGAACATTTGCTTCCTGAAGAGCCAATTTCACCGGCGGTTCGCTTGCATCAGCAAATGTAGCGATAATGAATATATTGTCAGCGAGATCGGTACCGAACAAAGCCAAAACAGAATTGAAGTTGTGTCGCTGCTGTGCCGTTAGTCGACTATCCGACGCTTTCACCACGAGACAAATTGCATCCAAATGATCAATTCCACTAACATCCCGGGCATCGAAAAGCTGCTTTATCAGCTTCGTCGTATTCTTGTCAGCTAACAGTCCCTCAGTATCTCCGTAGCCGGGTGTATCAACAACTGTCAAGGAATACTCTAAAATGGTTTCGTGAAGAACATACGCAGTAACTTTTTTCGTTCGACTTTTAGCACTCTCCTCGCCCTCGTAATCTTGAGTAATAATCTTGAACCGAAAATCATCGTCTGGCCGAACGTCGAACAAATAATTGGCCATGCTGTTCAGGAACGTCGATTTTCCGGTTCCAGTTGCGCCGACAATTAGAATACAACGTTCTTTCGGGCGATCTTCCCGTTTGGTGCCAATCTCAAATTTTTCAACTTCTCCGGCCGAAAGCTGACGAGCGTCTTTTGGAGTGTATATGTCAATTTGTTGATTTGTATCTCTGCACGGCACAGACTTTGCCAGAATTCGATACGCTAGCCTTTCTTCGTATTTTGTTGTTATTGGCTTACTTTGCTCGCTTGCAACGGAACGTAACCCGGCCACCGTTACGGCCTGGACGTTAAATAAATACGTCTGACCTGGTCGAAGCTGTTCGATAACGTGTTGTGTTGCTGTGTGCTTTATTTCGAATTCTTTCCGTAAATCTTCTGAACAATCTTTTTCGCCATATGTGATTACGTAGCCTTTTACGTTTTCCATCCCTTTTACTGGTTCATCCCAGCGCAAAATCACACTGGACATTGTGATATGTTGGTCGCTCGCTGGATATGGCTGGCCTGGAAACGATGGAAGTTCCAATACTTGAGAGATACCATCGCAAAATACTTTCGTCAAACAAGAGTCGTCGACCCCAGTCGCTTCCGACTCAGTAATGATAAATTTCAATGTTCGTCCATTTCTTGCCAGATTTAGCTTAGCATACTTGAGAAATTTATCCAATGTTTCCCTAATAGCTGTTTTATTTTTCTCCACTGCGTGCCATTCACTTACACGGTCTTCCGACGAATCCAACGAATTTTTTCGAAGTTGAGCCTTTACCTGTTTGAGTCCTTGACATTCCATAACGTCTGAGTTGAACGACAAGCAAACGACGCCGTCAATCTCCAGGTCGGATGTAACTTCATCTAAATCCGCTCCAAACGCCATAGATAAGCCTTCTTTGCTTGCTGCTTTCAGATAATTTTCAATATGTTTCATAGTTCTTTCGATGTTTGCAAAAATGTGATTCATTGCCGCCGGTGAACACAAACTTTTTTCCCATGTCTCCAATACACCGGCGAGTTCTCGTTCTTCAGCACCGCCACCTCGAATTTGCGGAAGAATAGGCAGCAGTTGCTTTTTGAACATTATAGACGCCAATGTGACTGTCTGCTGAAAATCAGCAACATCGCGATTCAAAAATGGTATGGCTGCTACTGCATCGTTCTTTGATAAAGCTTTTGCTTTACCTTGAATATCCAAAAATTGCTGAATATAGTTTTCGACTTGTACTACTAGGTGATCACTGATTTCTCGAACAAGACGTGCCGCTCGCGAATCCAACTTTTCCAACGGATACAAATAAATTTTTTTCGGAACAGAATCGGCTTTCCGTACAACATTCGGCAAATCGGCGATAATTTTCAACGCTTCTTGATAGTGAACTGGGATTTGTTCTAACCGAAAATCGCCGTGAAATTTACAAGAAATTTCTTCATGATGCTTGTTATCTAATTCCTTAATATCAACACCAGCTGCACCCTGGACTTGAAAGCTAATCCCGGTGATAAGTGCTTCAAGTTCACCTTTGATTTGTTTTGAGCTCGCCGATGAGGAAACGCTCTTTTCGAAAACGAAAAACGCATCAGCTCCGTACTGGATTCCAGTAACAACATGTGTCGCTGTTCCATCATCGAATACCTTCGGATAATTAAAGTTTCCAGTTCCCAAGTGTTCCATACTAAGCTGATCGAAAACTGTACTAGTTTCGTACTTGAGCGTAACTCGGACCGTTTGGGATGATTCTTTGGAATCTTGAAAGTAACTACCCGATCCTGATACTGTCACAAGTCCACCCAAAATGCTGAGTTTCAAGCTGGCGTGGATGTCAAGAGCGCTGGCCTTGTCGCTGAGGCTATCTGAAGCAACCACACTTGCATTGGAATATTCCATCCGCTGTTGACGTATATTTTGTTTCAGCGCATTACTGTCCCACAGTGTAACACCAGGCACCAAATGGTCGTTTCGGCAGTCGTAAAGCATACCAAGGCTGAACGGACGACCCAAAGCCGCCATCGTAATTGTGGATTCCATTTGTGACATGTACTGCGTAGTAATATGAAATATTTATTTTCCTATAACTAAGCACTCCACAATACATTAATAATTAATAGGCTTTTGACCATAGATTTTCAGACTGTTATAAAACTCACTATTATGGCGTGTCGATATTGCGTCTGATCCGACCCGACAAATCAAGCACAATATTATCAGATTCCAACCGGATGATACGGTATGACGAAAGCAGTCAACATATCAATAATGTAGAATTTGGCCGTATCGGATCGGTTGGCAACAAAGCAGATATCTTCAGAATGAATCGGCCGCAACGTAAACACGGCCGATTAGTGTTGAAGTCACATCAATCCAGGCAACTAGTAAGTTAGAGTGGACATGTTTGTATTGCTTTCGCATTCAGCTCTAGCAATGGTAATATTGGTGGTATCAAAATGTGGCAGCTTCCTTCAACGGGTTTTATTTATCAGTAAATAAAACTAGTATATAACTCGCAAAGCGAGTGGAAACGGAGTAACTTTGGCTACTCTACGCATATTGACCATTTTGCCGTTCCATATCCATGTCCCTAAGTCCGTTTAAAGTCGCATGGTAGCAATTAGTATCTTTCTTAGAATACCCCCAAGCTTAACATTGGTCAATTTTAGTACCATTCGACTCAGCTCGATGAGGCGGTTCAGGAAATACCCGTGTGGACTACTTTTATGACATTTTTCGGTTCCAAATGGCCTACTCGGTACCCAAAATTTTTGAAAAAACTTTCTCCATATATATATACATATTTTTTAATTCTTTCATTTTATCATTCGAGTAGTTCGATACGGCGTTTCATTCAAATTCTAGACAGAGGTGGAAGTGTCGATAGGTAGAAAATCGCTTGAAACATGGCAGTGCGGTGGGCCATTACTTCTAGTGTATTTCATCTTGCGTCGTCGATACAAATTTGAAAAATCAAGCGCATGTTTATACCCTATGAAAGTTGCAGTTGCCGTGTATTATTTAGTTGCACGCTCACACGGTTTCAGATTTCTATCAGGGTTTAATATGCAACAGCTCCATTTACACTGCTGAGCGTCCTAGAAATAAAGCCAAACATTGTTTTGACAAAAGGTGTCCTCATTTACACATGCGTAAATCCAAGAAATGCTGACTCACCCGACCCAACAGGACCCACAATACTGGCGGACTCGGCCGCCACCCCAAAATTATGGTTCACATATAACTCAAGAAAGCATTCTGAACAAAAAACGAATTTTGTTTTCAGCAATATACTTTGACCGAAAATTTTTCCAAGAGTACCTCCACATACTAGATACCTGTTGAATGGCACCACAGTCGCAATTATACTACGTTGCAAAACAGAAAATAAAGTTGCAAATAAATATGACTTGAGGGGGGGGGGGGTGGGTCGCAGCCTAATACGGAGTGACCTTATGAGCACCCATCCTTGTTTATGTTTCTGCAGCCTGCATTACGTTATTTTTCTTAGTTAAAATTCAAATGACACCAAAGTAGTAATTATTATAAATTAAAAGACAGGAAACAAAGTTAAAAGTAAGCAGGGTTGCAAATTTAGTAATATTTCGCCCGTGTGAA
Source organism: Trileptium ribeirensis (assembly GCA_030248225.1). NCBI lineage: Eukaryota > Metazoa > Nematoda > Enoplea > Enoplida > Thoracostomopsidae > Trileptium > Trileptium ribeirensis. The sequence continues at coordinate 20,533 of JASANE010018520.1, read as the reverse complement.
ACTTCTAAAATGTATATATATACCTCCAAGATTTTTGAAGAATTCACGCCACTATTTCATTGATATTTTGATTTCCAACATCAAGTATAAATTCAGATACTCAGACAAAAATCTTTATAATATACATCTGAATTATATAAAACTAGGGACCTGCCGATGACACGTGTTTGAATTGTGAGAGAATCTGTAAATACAATTTAACTCATTTATTTTGAGCAGCAGATTTTGCGATATACACAATATATAGGAATCTTGGCATAAAAGCATACTAACAAATGATTCCAATATGCCTTATAAATATTGTTTACAGAAATATGGCCGTGTTCCTTTATTTAGAGTCCCATGGACTATTTTAAAATTATTTTAGCTAATCCTGTAACATAGGTAACTGCAGCAAACAGCACGTTACACAATCTACAGAGAACTGCAAATACACTTATTACGAAGATATATTTGTTTTGTTTATTTTGTGTCTCATTGGTCGATTTAAAAGCTACGTTGGAGTCTAATCCTTCGCTCACGTGTAGCTCTGTGGAAAAGCTTTATATCCAGATAGACCCGTACAACCCTCTTTGCACTACAAAATTAACGCTGTTTATCTGAAACATGCTACGACAATTATGTAGATACTGTCAAGAACTGGTTTTATCGTGGCTCTTATTAACCAAACCCGAGCGCCCTCCACCCACTTTTCCAGGGTATGTAAATTGTATTTCATTTTTGGGCCGAATTAAAGGACACAAACAAAGATTTCATAGTTTCGTATGAAATATAGCGTGAACGGATCGGGACTATCCTAATATGAGTTTATATATACCACAAGAAAAATATATACAAAATACAGACTGACAGTACCAAATTTTCAGCATAAATAGTAAAGATTTTCCGCTAACTCATAAAATTCAATTACTATCTAGGTTATATTAATATCAGCACTTCGGCACATAGCTTAACTTATCATAGCCTATCATGATAGCTTAGCACATAAATATTAGCCTATCTACTTTAGCGAATATTGCTGCCCAAATATCGCCGGATTATATAATTTGACGTTCTACCTTAAATCAGGGCATAATATTGATTTTAAATACTAATGGCGTTTAGTTAAAACAAAACACGTATATATAACGTCTTCGTCTTAGTTAATGCTTGGTTTTCGGTTCGGCCTGGCATTGACGAAAGTAAGACCTGGCCTGTTACGCCTTGACCTGACTTGATTTCGACATTTTGCAAATAGTTCCGCCGAAACTAGAATGTATAAATTATTCCACTGCAATATAAGCGGACCGATTTAACACTGACCCACCCTCAACCCCAAAAAATTTTGTTGATGGTTCTGTCGTTGGCATGGATCCCCAGACTTTCGGTAAAACGGTTCCAGTATTCTCGTATTGAGCTAATTTTCGATGATTATGGCAGAAACCAAAATTACCAAAAATTTTCCCAAATGTTGTTAAATGTCGCAAAATTTTGCGCAAAGCGCGCAGTTGAGCAGGGTAGTGGCTGAATGTGGTTTGAACGGAGAAGGGGCTCGTCAGGTCCTCAGGAGGGTTAAACACCTAAGTCTGCTATAAACACCTATGCAACGTAAACAAAGCTCGCCACGAACCTCACGTCCACCAGCAAAAAATTTAGTTCTACGGCTCTACGATATGGCTGGTATTCTGGTCGAGTCAGTCCTGTATAAATATGCTGACGTTTTTATTCACGCCGGACCATGGATATTGAGTTTGGAATTTTTATAGAATAGACTGGCATATATGAAACTGATACATCTGTAAAAACTTGAATAACATCCCAACGGCTCTGAATACGCTCATAACTTGGTCAAACACAGAAGAGCAAACCCGTATGCTCCTAAGCTATTAATTAGCCGGTTACTGGTATTCCCAAGAACTCAACAAATAGCGAAACGAATAGATATGACCATTTTATAAAATGTGGGGATTGAAATAATTAGAGCAGCACAAACATAAAAAATAGCCACATTTAGAGACTGTTAGGCGACGAATAATAAAATTAAGAAAATTCATCGATCCCGTCATGAATTGCGATTACACAGACATACAAAAATCATTTGTAACTTGTTGACCAATGTTTGAGAGAAAGTTATCATTCGCCTAGACAAAAATACATGTGGTGGTGGAGTTTTAATTGAAGTTAAACGGTTTGAGACATCCATCTTGGACGGTGCTGGGACTTGGACATCCCAAATTCTCGAGTGAATGATACAAATCTAGCAAATTGTGAGGTGTGTCACTTCAGTGTAGGCAGCAACGTAAACCCGAGGCATGGACGCGATGACAGCCCGTTCCGTCACGCCGGTACAGGCAAAATCTATTAGTATTCAAGCTAAGACAAAGCAACCATTAAACATAGCTGTAAAGTGCAAATATATTATGAACACATGAATTATAACGAGGCAAGTCTAAATCATTAAAGGAATGTGACGAACATGGCGCACATTGAACCAGCTATTTTAATCAAACTTCTACAAGTAAACCACAAACAAATACGCTGGTAGTACTTCGTCGGAAGTGGTGATCGCCAAGGATATCCGCATCCGAATATTATTCGCGATGTTGAAATGTCCTGATATTACACCCTGTAGTCAGTTGTAAAATTTAAATAATAACTTCTCGATGAGAAGTCAGGATCCCTTAATACGGGGCTGTGGAGAACACACTATTTGCAGAAATGTTTTCCTGTAACCTTTCGGGAATAAGTTTTGGCGCTTTCTTCACATATGATATTATGGGGTTCATTTTAGTATATATGAATTTGCCTTGCTACGGAGACAAGTGGTACTTCATTGGCCTGTTTCTGCATACCGGTTAAACAGAAACCCAATAATTCCATTCTCGAAACTACATAGATTCCCGTTTTTTTTCTGTGTTTTCAGGCTTCACCATCAACAAAATCTGAGCTAGGTTATAATCGTATGCGTCAAAATTTAGTATTTTTGGGCTTAGGATTTTTAAGTTCGAATATGTTTACTCCCTTTTCGTTTTCAGTCAGTTTTTGGATATTTCTGAATTTGACTTTCGATGTTGCAGGTTGTAATATATATATACTAGTGGGATAAATAAGAAAAAGCTACAATCGTATGGTTATAAATGTGTTTGTGGAATCCAACTCAACATATCCGATCTTGTTGTTTGACCATGTTGATCCTATTTTGGTCAGTTTTACCGATTTCTGCACTGAGTAAAAATATTTTACGATCTAGGAATAAATCTGAAAATCTGCAATGAGAAGTTTTGAGAAACGTGTCGCAGTTTCAACAATATTAATTAACCACATATCTTCAAAATTCAGAGACTACATAGATTTGAAAAATAGTACCCGGTGACATTGCGTATTATTTTCCATATCATTTTAGGTTCGAATAACCAACCTCCGATATATCAAAGTTTCAAGCCTCTATATGGCTCTCTGGCACCCTCTATAAATCCTTATAATGCCCAAAATAAGCCAAATTTTTTCGTTACACTCGACAAAATCCGTGTTCACTATAAAATTAAATAGCGTCCACTATGAATTATATATTGTTCATTAAAATAGGAGCAACAACTTGCAATTATTGGTGCAAAAGTATATATAATCGAAATCCAATTTTGTTTACACCCAAATCTTTAAAAGACATAAAATACAGCAGTAATAGTACATGGAGAACTGCAGTATGCAGACTTTGAAGTTTAACCAAAAGTTTGAAATTTTGGGATATCCGAATACATCCGAATATCTAGATATCCGGTCTTCATACACTCACAATTTTATCCGGATATTATAAACCATGGCCCTGTCCTAGTCAGCACAGTGTATTACTAGAAGGTGGGTCAACCCATAAGTAAGCAGCGGGCGATATAGTAGCAAGCAAGCGACCTTTAAAGTCACATACACATTTGAATGATTCTCATCGTTTTCAGAAACCACGAAATCCTTTATCATATCAAATGACGCAATCTAAACCATCAAATTGCAAACCACGAAACTGGAAATAGTTTTTTGTAGAGAGGGCACCTTGGGTTACATTGGACATTATAATAACTTCACTGGTCATACATACATTTGAATGCATCGCGTTATCGTTTTCTGAAACCTGGAATAATCGTCAATCCAACAATTTGTGGCAGTAAATTGAAAACCACTAAATCAAGCACGGTTCAGTCGGCAGGGTTTCCAAAAGATACAGCACCAATCCAATAACGAGTATACCGGTAACAGATAAATTTCAATGCATTACGCCATCATTTTCATCAAATGGAAAAGCCTTTATTATCTAAAAAACAACAAGCCTTGAAGTATGAATGATTCTTAGAAAGAGGATAGATAGACTGGGTAGATATACAGGGAACATTGCAAAATGGGTACTTGAGTGACATATACGTTTGAATGAGTAGAGCGATCCTTTTCAACGACCTCGAAAACCTTTGTCACAACAAATAAATTATTTACCATCAAACTCAAAGCCAAGAAAATGTGAACGACTTTTTGTTAGAAGGCGGGAGGGTTTAGGCAAGAAGTGTAGGGACCACTGCAAAACGACATATCGTTACAGAGGTAGGTTTAAATGAATCACATCGTCGTTTACAGCGACCACGAAAACCTTTTTAACCGCGGATTAAGCAAATTATAAGATTAACGGGAAAATCATTAAATCATGCCACATGATGAAAGGGTTGAGTGGTACAGTACCATTAAATCATGCCACATGATGAAAGGGTTGAATGGTACAGTACCAATAAGTCACAGATACATCTGAATGAATCATCTCATTGTTTTTACCAAGTCCGAAAATCGTAATAATGACCATACAGATAAAATTATCACTTATTAATTTTTATCTCAAAACTATAACATATAAAGGTTTAAAATTAACGAAACTCCTATTGAGACACAATTTTGTATTCCAATCTACTTATCCACTAGAGCAAACTTGTGGATCTTAACCTGCAGACAATCATGACAGATTATAGGTAGCAAATTCTAGAATACACTGCAAATATTCTAGCTAACACTCTTCACTTGCAGTCAAGTGCCACATGATAACAGGAATGTTCAAGCAGATTTTATCCCGAAACATGTTTGTTCCACACCTGCCCTCAAACGGGTGGAATGGAGTATAACCAAATCGTTATATTTGTTGAAGCTACGTAGCTTTAAGCGCATCATAGCGAAAACTTTAGACAGATACCCATATTGGTTCTTGAATTATACGAGTTATACCAAAATTCCTTTCATTACATGCTAAGTAAATTTTCCAAACTCTATCTATGAATTAGTCTGACCGATTTTTGAGAATCGTCAAACCCTAACCACGGCGCAGGGACCAATGAGCCACTTACGAACTCCATACAGCTAATCCGTTAGCTATTAACGAAAGCGTGAAGTAAAATTTTGTGGTTTTGAAATATTCCATAATTCAACCTCACTGATCGAGTGACGTATGACTAAGAATGCGAAAAAGGCAAGTAGCGTATAGAAATATTGCTAGACCTAGTCAAAATACATGTAGTACAACTTTAATAGCCCGGATGTGATGGCAGCAACTGTATATATTCATATGAAAAATCGACGGTAATTCGAAATTTCGTGCTGTAACAATGATATACGTCATTTTTGGACAAATTCGTTTCACCACAAAAATTATACGGTTAATGATATTTTCGGTAGTTAACAAACTTATTGCAATCTTTTGACGCTGCAATTAATAGATTTTTCATGAATTAATAAAAGTAAACGATTATTGGCAAAAAGCGCATCATTGAGATGAGATGAATCATTTTAAAAAACAAATGAGTCATAGTTGTGTTCTTGGCCAGAGCCTTTCTTGGTACAACACGGCAGCTAAGTACATATTACAGCCGATGTCACGTTTGAAGTTCTTATTCAATTTTGTTTCCGCAAAGCACAAAACGACATTGTAAGTTCAATTATTTATTTGAAAATAGATGGGTAATTAGCTGTGTTTTTGCTACAATCATACTGTTTGCTGTTGTGACACCGGAAGGCAGATACGCTTGTGTGTTGTCAGAACGCCTCATTCGGAATAACACTAGCTTGAGGTTTGCTGTTGTGACACCGGAAGGGAGATACGCTTGTGTGTTCTCAGAACGCCTCATTCGGAATAACACCTAGCATGAGGTTTGCTGTTGTGACACCGGGAGGGAGATACGCTTGTGTGTTGTCAGAACGCCTCATTCGGAATAACACTAGCTTGAGGTTATGGCAACAGGAATAAGATAACATGCTTACTTGCTTAAAGTTGTGTCAGATTGCTGTTGGCTAATCCTAATTCTGCTCTAATTTTGCTCCAGCGGCCGCTGTTACTCCCAGAACTGAAATATTATAATGGCCAAATATTTCGTTAAGTCAGTATGCAGGGATACGTGCCAACTTAGAAGCAGCCACAGATTGTAAAAGAGTGTGTATACTTTGAACAAAAAACAGGAGACTATAAAATTTGTCCAATGGACAAGGACATTTCATGATAGCCTTTAAATCTCTATTTTTCATTTTGCATTTGCTGCGTTATAGACCTCAGTAATATAGCTCTATCACAGTCACAGACCCATTGCTAGATTATATACAGCTATTATTTGTCCGCAACTTACAAAGTTTATCGTATATACCATTTTGACTTGCTGGTTCGGAGGACTAAAATAGATTTGCCTCAATTAATGGTTGCTTATAGGTAGCATTAACTTAAAAGTTCCATGGGATAAACGTAAGCATAAGAAGTCATATAAGATTTTGAGCTGGTTTTCCAGAGGGCTAACATCGATTTGTTTAATAAATAGTTGGTAATAGGTAGAATAAACCAAACAGTTATCAGTGTAACGTAACATCGGTATAATTCTGCTTACATAATTAGACAACTATGGGCGATCAAAATCCAGCGGCATATAGACACAAAAGCTACACATAGCGAACTGATCTGAATAGAGCGAAAAATGTTATATACATATACGGTTTAGTCCGGAATACTGTTAACATCGGTTTATATACGTTTCCACAAACTTTATGCTACAAAACATTAGTCATTTTCGTAAAAATTGTTTACTTAGGTTTACATTTAAGTCTCTATCATTTGTGAACCCACATGCGGCGATAGTAAAATGTAGCTAGCAAAGTACAAACAAGAGACAGTTAATAAATTGCTAAGATCGGCAATTGTTTTTGCAAGGGTTCGCTGTGACCGCTACTGAACCTAGATATCTGGGGTGCAAGGCTTGCACGCTAACCATTAAGCTATTCAGGAGCTGTTGCTCGCCTCACATCGTGAATGAATAATACTGTATGTCTAAACGCACGCCGAACGATGAACTCGACAATTAACTCGCCCACGCAATGCATGCTGCGACAAATGTGTCAACAACCGAACGATACGGTTAATCTAACTTTGCAAGAATTATTCACTCTTGTAAGTCTTAAAATATCTTAAAATATAAGCCTTATCTTATAAGTCTTAAATTTTTGAATAAAAACTTGTTTCTCTGCTTTAGGTCATTCTATTCTAAAGTTTTGACTTATCTGTTTTATTATGACTAAAATCACTAATTTTCTAGTTCGAGTCGTTTTTTGAAGAACCAAAACTCAGGGAATAATTGTGGTAGCGCAAACTCAAAGCCATGGTCACACTTAGACGAATATAAATTGAATAAATATGCAAAAATCTGGCATTTTAATATGACTCAGAATTATGGATCGTGTCAAGTTTTGACACACTAGCAAACCATGTCAATTTTTCCTTCTCGAATAATATTAAAATGCTTTTTCTCTCCAAGCCTAAGTCCAAGCCTAAGTCTACGTCTAAGCATGAACATATGACTAAGCCTAAGCTTCACCTGGGCTCACAATTGAACATTAAATTTTTGTCTGATGGTACTCACATTATGTTTCCACTATTACAGAAACATTAACCTAACACTGATTAACTTGACAAGAATTGACCTGACATGATCAAGGGCGTGCCCCTCTCCTTCTCCCTGTTCTCGTGCTTCTGGCTATATGTAAACGTCAAATTAATGCTGCATTGCGGCACATCTCTATGATGGCGTGGGTAACGTATACGTAGCTATATATACGTAGTTGATTGGTATCTGCGGCGCAGCAGTAGCACACTAATATTGGCAGTTATGGAGCGCATATATATCATACCTCAATTTTCGCTTGAACTCATCATGTTTTATTGTGGAATTCTACGTGTCATTCTATCTAAAATACATAACTTAATATATTTGTAGAACTCAACCATATACTTTATTAAATTCTAGAAATAAGCTTGATTTCAAATAGTGTCAATACGTACAGAAGCCAACGTATGAAAAATTACTAAAAGTTCTGAAAAATACTACTGTGCTAATGTCCTAAATATCGCAGAAAATTAATTACTGTTCAACGCTATTTGGCGAAGATAAAATTTTGGGGACGAAGGGCCATAATATAAAAGTAATGCATTTTAATTGTTAAATTTACAGATACTTTTTTGTAAAATGTGACAAGGCACACAAAACCTCTACAAAAAAGAGCACTAATAATACGATTATCTGATACAAAGCACAGAGACAGATTTTCGTTGACTACTTTCCAATTCAATAAACAAATTGGCCCTCCTTCTGTTGGGGAGGGAGAAATTCGGGGAAGGGGCCCACCATTTTTTCAGCTATGCCCCCATAGTCTCTAGACCCCCAATCATCTCTTACCCCCAAAACCGATTGCTTCGCAATTAGGGTCGCCCCTTTGAAAAATTTTCTATTATTACGCGTTGCCAATGGCCCCACTTGTTGCCGAAATTTTTGAAAAATGTTTCAATAAGTGTCGAAATTTCGAAATTTTTCGGTGCTAAAATTACGTCTGGTAACCCAAAAAATCGAAAAAATTAGACGAAATCATAATTTTTGAACCGCATCGTCGAGCAAAGTCGAATGCTACCAAAGTTATCACTGTATCTTCAAACTTGACAAACAACCGGCTGGAAGGCGGGTATTCTTGAAATGGCGCCCTTTAGTGGTATACCTATATCGTAGCAACATAACAATTATATAATAGATGAATACTATCATTGCGTAATGTGAGGTACGTTAGTTTTTGAGCTGATACTTTTCGTCAAGTGATCGGTCAGAAAGCAAAGCGAAATGTCTAATGAATGGTTGGTAGCACGTCACATAAATCAAACACGTAATACCATAAAGATATAATTTTGCTTAAGAAAGTTGGACAGCACTAAAGTTGGCCGAGCAGGACAAAGGTGGGAAACCTGTACCCCAGTGACACAAATAACGGAAACATCGATCTCGTCATTCTACAACGTGTATGATGTAGTGTGGCATGAGTGTCAAACCGTTTTTGAAGGTTCTATCATGGATTCTTGGTATTATTGACTTAACCTAGTAGCTGACTCATTATTATTGACTTAACATTTAGCAGGCGATACAAGGAAAACTGTCGTATAAATTACATTAGAGGCTAACAAATGGTGAAAATATGACGTCAAAAATGTATGTCTCTTATCGCATTTATTGATCGGGCAGTTGTTCATCTAATTTTGTATTTGCTCTTCAGCCACGATTTTTTTCCTAAATTTTAACAAAACCGCTACGAACTGACCAAATTTTTGATTTTGGCCACTATTTGGGGGCACCCAATATTTTAGGTTATGTACAACTCTTACCAGAGGCATTGAATCGAAAAATAGAGACCACCATCTTCTCTTCAAGAGGTACCACACGGCTGTTATGCATTTTTATGTCAAAGCAGCTATTTTAGAGGTATGAGCCAAAGTTTAAAACATATCCCCATAAAAGTGGAATGTTTAAAATTATTAATAAGCGGGTTTTTGTATGTTGGGGTGAACCATAGGACTATAGGGATATTTAGTAGCTTTAACACGTTGGTTTCGTTGTTTCAAGATCATATTAGGTGGGTTGTTATCCCTGCGGGACGGTACCACCGGAGATAAATTTTGGCACCAAAATGTCAAATTTTGCCACTTTTTCTATATAGAGTAGGTCATTGAATGTGTCCAAAGGTTTTCGCTATTTGTGAATACGGTAAAAGCTATTTATTGTATTTGAGTGGTGTGAATCCACGGTAAGTGTTGAGGTCCTACAACAAATAAATATAAAAATTTGTTCGTAAACGAATAGGTACGTAAATATTTATGATTTATAAATTTGAAATTTTTTCGTCTTTTTGATCATTGGAGAGAGATATTAGGATTTCGGTTTTGGACTAAAATGACAGTAGCATTGCCGATGTACAATTCCTATCGGGTACTTTAAACTTTAAATGGGATCAGGAACATAAATTTGGAGCGACGAAATGGCCGCTAAACGCAGTTGCCGTACTCGCTCCGCTTTGCGAGTTACTAGTGTAGACCGCCAGTGGGCTAAGGCTATTATTGCTGTTATCATTTGATCAAATCATGTAAACTGGATCCTTTCAGTTTCGATATCACAGAAGCTGAATCAAAAACTTGAAGCCAAATATTTCGCGTTCGATTTTCATAGAAACAAGAACAAATTTGGATAACCGCGCTGAAGAGTCCAATGAAAATTCTTACTAAATTCTCACAGAGATATAGCATAAAATCGCGTGGAATGTGGACTACCACTGATTGCAAACGTATTCCCGCGCAATAACTATTTAGCAACCAATTTGCCAAATAATGCACATTGCCTACGTCAAGTTTTAGCGTAAGGCGCCCATGCATTCTAGGGTCGGCTGAGCATGTCGATCTAACAGATGTCAGGTGAAAACCGTTTTATAGTTTAAAGTAGTGGGTGGCATCAACCAAAACTAGAGAGCAATAAAGCCATTCATGGCTCCAGTGCCACATTTGGGAGCGCCCTTGTAGCCCTCTGCCTGGATTTACACCCTTTCTGAGAAATTAAAACGGGGGGGGGGGGGCGCCACATGCATTCAACATGGTTGGTATGCGCCCTGAAGCGGATCAACAAAGTGGTGCGAATGTGCAGCGTCGTGACAGAGCGCAAACGTTGAGACATTATAACGCTATTATCAGCTATGGTAGAGCGCGCGATGACTCGTTGGAAATCGGTAGAGGGTTGCTGGTAGAAGGCTTGTCGCAAACAGCTCTTTAAGCAACAGCAGCAGAATCTATCGTTCACGCTGCAGTCTGCGCGGTTGTATTTCTGTTTACGTTGTCATTTGGACCTGGGCAGGCGGTGAAGAAGGTACTGGAAAGCTTCAGCTACAATATCCGGAGGTACTGCATGTAATAATAACGTATTGTGCGCACGTTTACGAGGAATTCAATCTGCTTGTATTTGACTCGCGGCAGAAGTAATCAGCATGACACTTTGGCGGCAATCTGGTGGTTGCGAAGTAACTGTTGGTAAAATACTTTGCTTGGACGCTTTTGGGGGAACGCACTAAACAGCACACAGCATCGTGTCATGGTATTTCACGTGCAAAACGCAGATTTTAGGCATGTTATGCGCTGAAAAATGACGGAGCTCGTTCGTCTTAGCTGTTCTGTTATTCAAAAACATCATTCAAAAAGTTCGGATAAACAAAAACTAAGCAGGCGGTAACGATGAAAGTGTTACAAAATTAGCTAGCGTGAAAAAGTAAACGAAATGTGAGAAGACGAGGAACAATTACAAAGCAATAGCAAGCGTGAGAAAAAATAAAACTTCATGAAATTTGAGAATGCTGCTTAGTTGCGTCGACGAAGCTGCACTGCATCAAATTGAAAAAAAGAAGTTGAAAATGTTGATTTTTCTGTTGGCATCAAAAAATGGTTTTGGGTGAATTTCGGCAAAAAAAATTTTTTTCAAAATTTTTTGGGTCAAAAAAAATTTTTTTGGTCAAAAAATTTTTTTTCGCTAAAAGTGTCAAAAATGAATTCCCCATACTGGAAAACCCCCGTATGCAAAATTTTAGGCAAATCGGAGCAAAAAATTTTTTTCATTTCTTGGGCCCCGATATTAGACTTATGCCTTAAAACGTCTTCACCACGTGCATAACTAGTATTTCGCCAAGGGGGTACAAACTTCAATGTCTTGTGAAACTAGCCAAACGCGCCGAAGGCGGGAAATATTTTTAGTCTTAAAATTTTTCTCGGTTCGCCCAATGGAGGGACATTCCCAAATGTCCCCCCCTTGGTTACGCCCTTGGTTCTTGGTCTTCAGTATTTGAGCTCACTTATATAGTAGAAATTCGAGTTATGTAGTTAAATAGTAATGTGTATCAAGCATCATCCATCCAACCGATAAATAAACCGGAAACCTCTATCTCCAAGGATCACAGATAACAAAAGGCTTGCTAAACTCTAACGACCAACCGTCAAAAAGGCACCAAACAACGAGAAAAAAGTGCAATATAATAAAATATGAACAATATAAATGAAAAAATATAAACACAAATACATAAATTATATATGTACTTGCGCTGTTTCAATCAGTAACCTACTACAATTTTAAAAAATAGCAAGCTCAAAATCTAAAAAATCATTTCGTTTTGCGCCTGCACTACCAGCGAAAACATTACGCTTTTAGCAGAATGAATGAATCATTAATAAACGGTATATATTATATAAAAAATTGTTTATTTTTTCTTGATATGCTCAGATTTGCCGCTGGATGGGAAAAGTTTATACATTTTATTACCGGTATTATAAAAAATTCGTATTATAAGTAATATCGATAAATACATGACTGTTTGCTTTAATTATAAAATAAAATATATGCATCATGCGAGTTGTGGAGGTGGGGCAGCTTTAGTGGCCCCGCAAGATTGGATGAGATGGGCGGGGGCAGACATAGCTGAGCAATAGATGCGTATGCGCTGAGACCGTTGGGTTACTTAATGTTACTTAATGTTGTAGATACTAAAGATGCAAATCGGGTCGGTTACAGTGCGGGTCGAGTTGGGTCGGGTTGAGGTGCCAGCCCGCGGTTCGAGTTGGGTCGGGTTGAGGTGCCAGCCCGCGGGTCGGGTAGGGTCAAATCAGGTTGGGCCACATGACAGGAAAATATGATACTCAGAAGCACAATACTATTGGTAAAGTTTGGAATTCTTAGCGTAACGGATTACATATTATCGGCAGCTATTACCAGCTGAAGCACTTATATTACGTTTTTAATTCATCTAATTTCATTATTAATTACATAGTTTTGGGATTTGGAAATTTAGGTTAAATTTGAACTAGGGAAGGCAATGGGCTTCTATTCGCTATGTTGGTTTTGTGAATTTATTTTAACATCATTTTTGACGTATTTATTTTAATTTATTTTAGCATCATTTCAGCCTTCTGATCCTCAGCACCGTAGATGTAACAAGGCAGGTGGTTGGGTTTTATATCACTTAAGTTGGTGTATTTAACCACAGCATCAATATTTGTTGATTTTAGGCCCACTTCCCATCGCATCAGTCAAACTACTAAACAAATAATTGTAATTAGATATACATAAAGTAGCATTCCGCATTATTATATTTACAAAAATTATTTTTAAACTACTAATACAACATCAAATTATGTAACTATCAACAGAAAAATAGGCGGAGCCATAAAACAACCTATGTAAATGAACCCTTCTATTGCGCCATGCTTGTCTTTGTAGAATATATATTATGTGATTTAAAAAAGACACATAGTCGGGTCCGGTCGATACCTGTCTAAGTAAAATTTTGAAACTCAGCAGCTCGCTAAATGCAACTATCGACAAACACGAAAATTCGTGAACAGTTTGTTGTATATTTTTCATGAGCGACAAATGTCCTAAAAGCATGCAGTAGCCAGGGCCGCCGCTAGGATGTCCGAGGCCCCCCCAACAGGCTGCGAGGCCCCCCCCCAACAGGCTGCGAGGCCCCCCCAACAGGCTGCGAGGCCCCCCCAACAGGCTGCGAGGCCCCCCCCCCCCAGCAGGCTGCGAGCCCCCCTCCCCCCAGCAGGCTGCGAGGCCCCCCAGCAGGCTGCGAGGCCCCTATCACATTTCTTAACTAATGTAATCGTTTTCCAATACACTTACCTTAAGACATTATACTCTAAAAATTTGCAAAGACCGTGTACCCTTAAATTTGAGAGCTGTTCCTTAAATTAAGATAGTATGCATGGTCATAATTTTATAAACAGTCTTTGCAATATTTTAAAAGCATCCTTATAGCCTGCTCCTTTGTACGTTTGCGCTTTGAAGCACCACTTTCGAATACCATAATTTCATTTCACGAACACATATTTCATATATCAAAATTTAATATTATTATGCCTAAATTATAACAAAATTACTAATACTAATATTTATTTTAACCGTCAAGACTTATCACGTAGATAACACCGGAATATAACCAGGGGCCTCAAGGCCTCTACTAGTTTATTTCACACCAAATGCTATACATTAGTTGCATAGACGCTGACCTAAATAAATTTTCGTGTATGTCCGTAAAACAGGCGCCCAGTAAAAACACTAACTTTGAACCACGGAACGGTTAAAATCATACTCACGATTAGGCTTCAAAACTCTGAGGTTACCTTTGTATATCGTGTACATTTACTTTGCGAAAGGTGCTTGAGGTTGTGCTGCGGCTCCCAACTTTTTCAACTTTTCACCCAGAGGCCATGAGATGAGGCCCCTGTAAGGCGCGAGGCCCCTGCAAGGGGCGAGGCCCCCCTAGGGGGGGTAGGGGGGGTGCTAACGGCGGCTCTGGCAGTAGCGGTATTAAAATGTCTGGCATATAGCTCGATTCAATAAAAAGTTCAAAGAGAAAAGGTGTGTTATTCCAGATTTAAAATGTGGGGTTTGGCCCTGTAATCCAACTAAAAAGTGGAACCATTACTAAGTCAACTGCATCTGTATTTCATCATACGGCACTTGCATCGTAAATATTTATGTTAACAGAACAACCATTTCCAAGTAATATGTATTTGACAACAAGCTAATTTTGCGAGCTAATGGTATATATGCTATGAATGTTCGAATAAAATTGTATCAGCCAATCTCAAGTTACAAATATACAGCAACTCACCCAGCAAGGTGTTGGCCCGAAATCTGCGATTTTGACAACGCTAATAATGGCTTATGGAGGACTTATGTTTATATCAGTTGTACAGGTAACCTGGTTTATGTCACATGCCTTAAAAAATTTTAACGCCTTATGTTTGCTCTTTACTAGGTTATAGCCATAACAGCTTAACCCGAACTGGTTTTGGGCTGAAATAAGGGTTTTGTTTAAATAAACCCCTGCTTGCAAAAAAGGTGATATATTTTTATTATAGACGCGATTATATAATCGCATTGAATGGTAAAAAATTTAGGAAATTAGGCCAATCGGTTCTCGAGTTATAGGTGTTGCAATAAGTATTCCTATTTAGTACTGTAGGTATATAGCTGCTAAGCAACAGGATGATCTATCTTAGAATAAATTCATTCAGTAATAAATGAAAAACTACATGTTGCTAATTTTCTGTTCTTTTGTATGAGTTACGTGCGAGTAAATACTTGTCGTCAATGACCTTTTTCAAGACATATAATGAAGATTGTGTTTAAGAAACACGCTGTAATAAGGTACACACTTAAATTTAATATTACTATCCTTTCAATATAACAAATATCGCCCCATGTGTTTGACACCAGTGAATTCGTTATAAGTGGCTTATTGCTGATGCACCTTCTGATTCGTCAAAAAATCTGTTGTAGTTGCAGAGTCAGTTATTTCATTTTGTCGTCAAGATATCGAACATAATTTTTTATAAATTGTTTTTCTTGGTGCAACTTCGGAACGGGTTTTCGCACCAGATTTCGGGCAACCTTATTAAATTTGGTATAGGATGAGTCGCCATTGGATATTTTAACTTCGGAACTGATTGTCCCATTGAATAGCATTCTGAAGCTACAGACCTCATGAAAGTGCGTAAACGCGTTACTGTGATAAGATTGTACTTTAAAGGAACACATTTTGCAAATATGTGTCATTTTAGGAACAACAATCGGATTTCACGTCCTGCAATACTATAATGTCCACCTTAATATATGCGGAAAAGGTCAAAAAGGGATCTAGTTTTATTGCCGAATTAATTTCTGCATACACCTAGTGTAAACACGCAACGTTAATTAACTAGATCATTTATATATTGGTCATCCAGATATTCTCGTAATGAGATATGAGAAGCAGTTGGGTGGCATAAATATTTTGTTTTTATAGGGAAATACATTTCGCTAGAAGTATTGACTTAACCTACCAACTAACAGGCAGACGCATAATAGTAATACACTATTCAAAAGCAAGGTATGGCTGCTACGGAACAATTTTGCAAATATGCCTCACTTCAGGAACACCGATCGGATTTCACATCCTGCAATACTATAATGCCCACCTTAATATATGCGGCAAAGGTCAAAAAGGGATCTAGTTTTATTGCCGAATTAATTTCTGCATACACCTAGTGTAAACACGCAACGTTAATTAACTAGATCATTTATATATTAGTCATCCAGTTATTCTCGTAATGAGATATGAGAAACAGTTGGGTGACATAAATATTTTGTTTTATAGGGAAATACATTTCGCTAGAAGTATTGACTTAACCTAGTAACTAACAGGCAGACGCATAATAGTAATACACTATTCAAAAGCAAGGTATGGCTGCTACGGAACAATTTTGCAAATATGTGTCACTTCAGGAACACCGATCGGATTTCACATCCTGCAATACTATAATGCCCACCTTAATATATGCGGCAAAGGTCAAAAAGGGACTTAGTTTTATTGCCGAATTAATTTCTGCATACACCTAGTGTAAACGCGCAACGTTAATTAACTAGATAATTTATATATTAGTCATCCAGTTATTCTCGTAATGAGATATGAGAAGCAGTTGGGTGGCATAAATATTTTGTTTTTATAGGGAAATACATTTCGCTAGAGGTATTGACTTAACCTAGTAACCAACAGGCATACGCATAATAGTAATACACTATTCAAAAGCAAGGTATGGCTGCTACGGAACAATTTTGCAAATATGTGTCACTTCAGGAACACCGATCGGATTTCACATCCTGCAATACTATAATGCCCACCTTAATATATGCGGCAAAGGTCAAAAAGGGATCTAGTTTTATTGCCGAATTAATTTCTGCATACACCTAGTGTAAATACGCAACGGTAATTAACTAGATATAAAAAAAAAAAAAAAAACAAAAAAACCAAAAAATAAAAAAAAACAAAAATATCCTACAAGCAACAATTTGCTAAGAGTTGTTTCTGAGCACCGCTGTATTTTTTCACTTCCCCATTTTTTATTGCCCTTCTTATTTTATGCGGAAAGGGTAGAAAGGGGTTTGTTTTTTTGCCGATTTTTTTTCTGTATACCTCTAGTATAAGAGCGAGCTAAATTAATTTTTTATATCATTTATGTATTAGTCATCCAGTTATTTTCGTAATGAGATATGAGAAGCAGTTGGGTGGCATAAATATTTTGTTTTTATAGGGAAATACATTTCGCTAGAAGTATTGACTTAACCTAGTAACTAACAGGCAGACGCATAGTGGTAATACACTATTCAAAAGCAAGGGATGGCTGCTACGGAACAACAGGGGGCCCAAAACGGCGGGTGCGCCGCATCCCCACCCTTCTTGTAAGCCTTGCTCCCCTGTTTGCAACTGTCACTTCCCATTAAAGGAAACAGTAGTGCATGTTCACATTGCTTCTGATCCGATCCGACCCGATTCGCACGTAAATTGTTTAGTGCAGCACACTATTGAATATGAATAGTATTGGGCACCGACAGACTTTTAATTGTCGGCTATGTAAATTTTTTTCCGGTCGATGACTTGTTCAACTGCTACCTAACAAAACTGCTGTCCTCTCCAAAATTAAATAACTTTTGTCTGTATATTTTTTACTGTTCTTAAAATTCTTAGGTGTTACGTGTACACGAACTTTTTCAGTTGCATATTTGGGTCTTCACGCATTCATTAATATGCAGTATACTTTATCAATATGTAACCATCAAATATGCCCAGTTACAGTGAAAACCGCAATCTCTTTACACTGCATTTTCCATTAGACAACACCAAAAACAGCTGGCACTTTAGAACGATGTCTGCTACGACCATAGTTACATTTTCTGGAGCATCTACATAATCTTTGGACGTCAGACATTGTTCTACGATAGTCGGCTTGCGCTTTTCTATTTGGCCCTAAATGTGGTATGATGATCCGAGACGTTTTCCGCGCGTTATGTTCATTTTGTAAGCCCACTCCGGCGGTCGAGTTCGAAACTCCGATATATATCCATAGTGGAAAGATACAACACAAGCTATCATATAAATTTCAGGGTATTGTTCAACTAAACATACATTTCCTCATATCAGACTTTCACTAAACGTAAGCCTAAGACGAGGGTTAGAGGGGCAGCCCCCCTAACCCACGCTTCAATACTGTTGTTTTTCTAACGATGCCATGTACCGCTCCTCACGGTTACCTGGGTGCTGTATTGCTTGTTTTTGTTGTATTTCACACAGTAACACACCTAAATTCCGTTGTGTGTATGTAATTATAGCCTAGCATAATTATCAAACATAACTAGTGAAGCTCGCTTGCGAGCCAGAATTCGAGTGGTGAGAACAATCCCCCGAAGCAGAAGTGTGAAAAATATTTGCCACACAATATTTTTGACGCTCGCAATGAGCTTGTCGGCCCAGAAAACTCCATATCCGACACTAAAACGAACAATAAATACAGATTCAGGTGCTTTTCCCATGACTTCTCACCAAAAATTTCGAAAACATCATTTTTTATGCCAAGTATGTAACAGAAGTGTAAAAAATATTTGCCCAATAATATTTTTAACAGTTGAATGAGTTTATATGCCCAGAAAACCCCATATAAAACACTACAAGCAACAATAAACGCACATTCAGGTGCTTTTCCCACGACTTCTCACCAAAAATTTCGAAAACGTCATTTTTTTATGCAAAGTATGAACCAGAAGTGTAAAAAATATTTGCGCAACAATATTTTTAATACTTGGAATGAGTTTATCTGCCCAGAAAGCCCCATATAAAACACTAAAAGCAACAATACACACACATTCAGGTGCTTTTCCCACGACTTCTCACAAAAAATTTCGAAAACGTTATTTTTTATGCCAAGTATGAGCCAGAAGTGTAAAAAATATTTGCCCAACAATATTTTTAACACTTGGGATGAGTCTATCTGCCCAGAAAACCCCATATAAAACACTAAAAGCAACAATAAACACACATACAGGTGCTTTTCCCACGACTTCTCACCAAAAATTTCGAAAACGTCATTGCTTTTATGCACTATTTTCATCTTCAAAGTCGTCCGTGAATTTTTTAGCGCGAACCACATACAAGGGATTATGACAGATGCACGAATTTACCTAATAAAAAGCTATCTAGACAAGACAAATCAATACACATCTCGTTTGACGTATCATGGGCACTGTGCGCGACTAAATTGTGGTTTAATACGGGAAAATTAGGGCTGCCTCTTTTTCTCGACAACTGGGCCACCTGCACGCAGCACCCTGAGTAGATGACAGTAGAGGTGGGTTACACGCCACACAGCAAACCGTGCATTACCTTTGAGCTCTTCCACTCGACAGTTAGTTTACCTGCAACATCTGGAAAGTTAGTATTACCTATCTTTTTTCTACCTGAAAATAATAAAAAATGATAAAATTAAAATATTAACTACCTTAATTAATACGCGGTCCAGGTGCCCTGGGTACGCTCTTGCACCACTTGCGTACCCAGGGTTATTGCGGTCCATCGTCCCAGGACCGTACCGCTTCGCGCATTTCGTAAATGCGCTCATTTTCAAGTCGTTGCTTTCGAGCGACTTCTGCGGCTTGCAGAAGCCGTCCGAAAGCAGGCTTAATTTTAATTATAATAAATAAAATTGTTAAGGGTTTCCACTGGACCTTGCGGTACCCTTATCCAGCGTTTCATTTTTACGTGGTATCACCAGTAGCCCTAATCCACGAGTCCTTGAGAGGACTGTTGGGATATTATTTGAACAAGTTTAAAATATAATCTTTGTTGTTTATAGAAAAGTTTGGTAAAATTTCAAAAAGCTTAAAAAATGCAATGGTTAGCGGTACGCCTTTTTTCATTTGTTTTGTCATAAATTTCACGGAAAAAATCATTTTCTCACGCAAAGACAGCAAATGCTGTAATTTATGCTGTTCCATTGAGCGCCCATCAATATATTCTCCTGTAACTCTACAGTTGTGTTCAAATATTTCTACTTCTGCCTCTGCTTGTTTTATTTCCTGTACTAAATAATCGCTCAACACAAAAGAAACAACGTTGTTCATGGTCACCAAACTCTATCGTTGCAAAATCAAACTGAATTGCTTTTCAGCAATTTTAGCAGTATTTATACTTTCGTAATGACGTCATTTCTAACAACTACATTAATCAACCTAACATTTCTTAAATCAAATTTTGCTAATGTTTCCACAAATTTCGTCACTACCATTAGTTTTTCTGCTCTAAATCCTTTAACTTCATTGCTCGAGCAATGAACACACTG
>JASANE010018519.1:0-14143 GCA_030248225.1 Trileptium ribeirensis | reverse complement strand
AAACAAGGAGTTAGCTACCAATTGCACATCTAGTGCTAAAACTAAGCAGTTTATCCGGTAGAGAACGGTTTTGACTGGCTTGTGGCAATATAGATGCCATCTAGATCAGAAGCTCACCTTCACATTTTAAAAAACCGTGTAGCTAGCTTGGGGTATTGTCACTTTCGACATTGTCAAGCACACCTTGTGCTGTTGCTGTTTTATTGACAGTTTGCGGTATCTATTTTAGCTGAAACATCCATATGGCCTTGATTGCAAATATCGAGAATTTGAAACAACTACACAGAACAGTTGAGTAATGAACAGCATCAGCTTTAGATACGATATCCGTACACTTTAATTCGCACCAAATTGGTAGCTAAGGGTGTATGCAATATGAAAAGTACAATGAGATCACTAGCAGAGTGTCGTACACCCTCGGAAATTGATTTACAGTATGGGTGTCATCCTCACTGTCTATACGGTAGGATCACGACCACAGAGGCACAAAAGGGTTCTTTTCCATTATCACCCAGCCCAAATCTTGTCAATTTTGAAGATACAAATTTGACGATACAAATTGATTTTGGTACCAAATGATTCAGCTCGATCAGGCGGTTCAGAAAATACTCATTTCACCCATATACCTGAAAAAATTTGGATTTTTTGAGGTTCCAATGGTCCCTCCATGGGAATCCAAAAATTTTTTTCTTCGGAATATGTTCATGTTTGGTACCATTCGACTCGGCTTGATGAGAGAAATCTACTGGTGTGTAGTATATTGAAATCTACGCCACCGTTAGAACATTATGAGGGCTCTAGTAACCCGAGGGGGAAATAAAATGCAGGCCATGCCGTTCTCGATATACTAAGTCTTAGGCTAAGCTAAGGTCCTTATATGAGACATACACTAAGCCTAAGACTAAGGGCTGCCGCCCCCCGCTCTAAGCTATTCCTTCTTCTAACGTTATAACGTATTGCCCTCAGGGTTCCGTGGTCCCTCATAATTTTCTAACGGAGCTTAGATCTCAATATAATACACACCAGTAGATTTCTCTCATCAAACCGAGTCGAATGGTACCAAACGTGACCATATTCCGATAAAAAATGTTTGGTTCCCGAGGGGGGACCATTGCCACATCAAAAAATCTAAAAATCTCAGCGATATTGTAAAATGAGTATTTTTTGAACCGCCTCATCGGGCTGAATCGATTGACACCAAAATCAGCTCTGTATCTTCAAAATAGACCAAATTCTGGCTGGGCGGGGGCAATGGAAAAGAACAGACAAAAGTTTCAAACAGCGGGGACATTATAACAGGAATGCCGCATAAAGCTTTTTAGAAGTGATTAATATCTTTTTAAAAAATGAGTTATTTTTAAAGATTAAGTGGAAATGAACCAGGTGGCTATAAATGTCTCCTTGAAAGATATGTTGGGAATAATATTGTTTGAGACAACAGCATTCTACTATTTTAACTTAGTTCCTGAACAAGCACAAACAGTTCTTCCAAACATTGTAGTAGTGGCTATATATAATTTTTTAATAGTAAATAGCAGCTTATGGATGCTCGGAAACACAAAATTATTAGATAATTTTTTCATTGTGAAATTTCGTTGACGATCGCCAAGAAAAAATTCATTCACTTGCCCTTGCCAAAAAATTTCTTCACTAATTATGTTTCTTTCACTTATTGAAAGAGTTATGGAATTTTGAATGCAACAACCATTTTGTTAACACCGCTCAAGATCCGGTAACATTATTTTCGCTTCATGACATCCTTTAGAATTGTAAAGCTTACATATGTTCAAAAACACAAAAGTGGTAAGTAGATTTAATAATTTAAGTTTGATAAATGCAATGTGTAATTTCTGTAGATCACGTACATGTTCGTGATTTGGTACCACTATTGGTTTCAAACATAGCATGCGAGAATAAGTGTAGACTGGTGTTGAAATATTTTTAGTTTTATGGGTTCCTAGGATTTTTCTAGGAAGGTCCCATTAATTTCAACTTTCAAGGTCTATAAGTTTAGGATGGCGATAAATATCTATGCTATAGCTAGTTATTGCCTAGACTTAACAATGCTGAAATTTTTTTACAGTTTATCTTGTTGCACATATTTTTCTAAATTTTTAGAGACAGGACACAATTTTTCTAAAGTTTTGTTTCTGTAGCAACAATTTGTTTTGATATATATTTCGATATTTTTAAGACTACTGGTGATACTGGTGGCGAAGAAGTTCATACGACTAGAATATATCATGTTTGTAAGTCAATTCGATTATTGTAAATTTTGGCTCATACTTTAACGATCAATGCTAATGCGCTTCTTTCTGGTAAAGTGTCAAATATCGCGAAATAACTTTTAACCATATTTGTAATAAATAATTGCGGATACTAGAAATTTCTTGGTCGGTGCCGTTTCTATTATTCCCTAGCATTCTCACAATCAATTGTTTTGTTTTCACGTGCTTGGATTTAGTTTATTTATATCACTAGACGAGTTAAAAGCATACATGACGAAGCAGGGTTCAGGGGCTACTAGCCCCTTAGGTTTCGGATCCCCCGAAGGCGTGGTCTACCGCCCTGACAGCACCACACCATCTACCCCCCATGCGTCCAAAGCGCGTATAAAATTGGCAAAATGGAAGTCAAGTTGAAAAAAATGAATCGTCGGTGGGTTTACCTCCTTCCGAGAGCCTCTACCTTCCGAAATGACCCCCACACCCCTGATGCCTCGAGCATCAACACGTATGAGTTAAAGGAAATTAGTATTTCTGCTAAAATTTTGGTTTTAATTTGGTATGCCATATCAGTTCGTCGATAACGTTCGTGAAAGCACATTGCAATTACATATACGTACTGGTCATATATAACGATTTTGTTATTTGTAAATAGACAATCAACTGCCTGGAGAACCGATAGTGCCTATTCCACCGACAAGTGCTGGTCAGCAACTTGCTCAAGAGCTTGATATGGAATCAACGTCACGTCGATCAACGCTCCGAAAACACTACACGGTTAGTAGAATATGATTTAGCCATAGTAAAGAATCTAACAACACTTCACTGCAAAAAATGTTAACCATTCATGTCCGGAATTAAATTATATCCCGACTGTCGATGAACTAGTATATCTATCAACCTGGAAGGGACCGGCAAAAGATGTTGACTCACCAAAGAACTATTGCTCTGACGTTTAAGGCTGCTCGCAAAGCGAGCAAAGGGTGCAAAATTCAGCTGTACACGACGAATGTATTTAGTCCAATGTATTGAAACTTAATCGGTTGTTGTCGAACTGCAAGCGATAAAATGCTATTTTTAATGCATTCACACCTTTATATTCAGAACATTGCATTATATTTAGCAACAAATTGTATATATTAGAAATATGTGCTTTATTCGCAACTTGACATGTTTCTCGATGAAATCGCAACATTTCACTACTTCATATATGTAAATTTTGCTGCTGAGGATATATTATGATTAAAAATTTTCAAAATAGCTCACATTGATATCAACACTTCAAAAATATAGACAAAATAACTTGTTTGAAATCAAACTAAATTGATTATAATATTGTTTTAAGTTAGTAAAGGTCGTATGGGTTAATCTTTTTGTTTCGTACCATGTTCTTGGATTACTTAATGTGAAGTACTAATTTCCTTAAAACCATACATAACAATATTTCCCTTACAACAGAAACCAATTTTTTCGTACCTAATACTTCAATCAAACGAAACATGACACTAAACTACAATCAAATTTACAAGTGATCATCTAACTTATAGGCATGGAAAGTTATTTCAACCTGAAAAAATCACCTGTAACGGAGCAGCGCATAATAACTGATACGGTCCACGTCAAAAGTCTAAAGCATATTTTAAACATAATTCAACCGAATCTGTATCAAAACGAAATACGAAACTGAAGTTCTATCATTTTTTTACATGTGACTGTTACTCCATCGTAAAATTTCAAGCTGAATTAAAATTATATATTTTATAAAATTTATATCGACTGTGACAGCGCCATTATATACACCATTTCAGCCCGGCGATTACATTAAATATCCGTCAGACACCGAAGGAAGTGTTCGCCGTACTAGACGGACTCTATCTGCAACGAACGTCGGTCGAGGTAAGAGTGGTTATTCAAATGCTTAAGAGTTTTACTACCATTCGTGCATGTTTAGACCGCTAACCTAGATGTGGTTTCCTTGTTGTGATGTATTTGGTCAGGTAACCAAAGCGTTGGAAACGCAACTTGGGTTGGTATTTCTTTCGTTTAGTAACTGTTCTTACAATTTACATGTTTTATTTGTCGTAGAAACACTAATGATAATATTTTATAGCGGCATTCCTTGCAGTACCTGCCATGCTCCAAGAGCTCTCTAGTTGTGCCAATATGGATTTCTATGCCTGGTTTGACAACAAAATAACAGAATGTAGCCGCGAACGGGCTATGCGCGTATTCCTGAACGAACATTCCGTGTTTTAAATACATTTGTTCATTTTTCTTGGGAAACTATGCTGTGTAAAGATAAGACAAGACCAGGCGGCTATTCATTAACGTGTGTATTGTAGAACTACTTTTAGCAACTAACATTTTGTACTAAGCTAGAATAGATTCTAATTTTTCAATTGTCATATAGGACAAATATTTAACACCTAGCTGTATAATTGTGTAGAAAACAAAATGTTTAAATCATATGTGTCGAAGGTCCGTCGGCTTAAAGGTGGGTGGTTGGTCTCTGGAAAGTGAGATTCTCGGGAGCGGGGGAGGTCGTCATGGGTTATGCAAATTTTCTGAAATTTTTAGAACTTAAACTCCCTCCAATTTTTGCCCATTTTCGATAAATTTTCCCTAATTTCCGCCAGTCTTTACCAATTTTACCCTAATTTTTGCTCCTATTTTGCCACTTTGCACTACAATTTTCCACGCATTTTGCCTTCGGTGCTCATGGGCTGCGGAACCTCAAACCCGATATTTATTTAGGGTAAACACTATCCCCCATCGACACGTACGGTTAAAATGTACCAATGACTTTTTCAATATTAGCAATAGTTTACGATTACACTAACAAACGACATTGGGAAATTTTGCGTTCGCGATACCGTATCCGGAACTATAGCACAACAAAAATGATTGAATGCGTCAGAATGTCGAATTTGCAGTTGTGAGAAAAAACCAGGACATCTGTTTTAAACAAAAATATTTCCGTGTGTCTGCTAATAAATCTTTTACTGTAATACATAGGGCCATTTTATAAAGTAATGGCAAAATACATAAAAATATATATAGATTTTAACGGAGAATTAATACGGGATTCACGTTATAATGTCCTCACTAGTTGGAACTTATGTACCCCACCCTGTGGCAGGCACACCTTTCACGACAGGGTCTCTTAGACACCCTCTACTTTTTGAATAAAAGTTCATAGGGTAGTTAGCTAGCTGTTAGCGTTATTTTAGAGGGTGTCAAGCACACCATATTCGTTTTACGATTTTTGATGGTATCCGCCATACTGTCGGGTCAATTCCCATATAGCCAACGGGGCACCTGTCTAGGACTGCACTGGATAGATTCAAGTGCCACTTCCGAATTTATCTTGCATTCTACATTTTAGAGTCAGAATAAAAAGTTTTCAACGATAAAAGTTTTTATTCAGTAGTTTACAATATGGAAGTCACCATACTAATATTATACGGTGTCTGCCACACTGTCACTGCAAAACAATAGGATTCCCGCGGCATTCTACTGCCAAAATGCTTAGCTAAGGGTGTTCCTGACACCCTCATATTCTGCATACGGTATGCGTGTCGATGTCACTGTCTTTACTGTATAGCCTTCTCTACAGGGGGACAAAAGTTCCAACTGGTGGGGACATTATAACGTGAATCCCGCATAAACTAATTGTTTATCGTATTGGCCCGGATTTTAAAGTCAGAAATGTATTTACACTAATGTTCGCTGTTTGTAGAATATGGGAACGGATAAATTTTCAAATCGCCGGAACGGTTTATATAAAACATCCTTTTCAATTATTTTTCCTTCACTATGTTCCGTGATATAGTTGGCGCATTGGCGATTCAGAATATACCGCGAATTTGCGGAATCTATTTATTAGTTATAAATTTCATACAAAATATGTGTTTTCAATAAATGCTAGACGCCAAACGTGGAAGCTCATTTTAATATAATTGAATGTCTCGTAATAATCAACCTGAAGTGCAAAACTATTCGCTAATCAGAAACTGCCGTTTTAAACACATTTCATCGCATCAATATGTATTGTGTTGATATTTTTCCCCACAAGACTATTTTGCAAACAAAATATTCCCATAGATGCGCGAGGTAGATCGTTGGACTGGAGGGGGCGCGGCGTCGGGTAAGTCAACGGTAGTAAATTTTCGAAATTCTTTGAAGCTCATGATTTTCCCCAATTTTCCTCAAATTTTGTTCAATTTTCCTATATTTTGCAAATTTTCACCTATTTTTACTAAAGTTTTACCCAATTCTGTC
Organism: Trileptium ribeirensis; assembly: GCA_030248225.1. Classification (NCBI taxonomy): domain Eukaryota; kingdom Metazoa; phylum Nematoda; class Enoplea; order Enoplida; family Thoracostomopsidae; genus Trileptium; species Trileptium ribeirensis. The sequence continues at coordinate 7,637 of JASANE010018519.1, read as the reverse complement.
AATTTTCCCAAAATTTTCCGCCCGACTTTGGTGAAAATGGGAAGGACGGGGTGTAGTAAAGCAACCTCATAAACGTCTATGCGCACCTACAAATATTGTGATACAATGTAGCGTTCTACATCCACCATTTTTTAAGCTTCGGCTGGTTCGCTGAACAATCTCACTTCACCCGTTGATTAAATCCTACACTTTCATTTACTACGGACGTTTACCAGCACAAATCTTGCCTAGTTCGTTGTGTAAAAATATATTTTATACATTAGTACAGCCATTGATCTTTCGCAGAGGGGCCTAGTAAATACATAAAAATGGTGTATATTAACTGAATTTCGGTTATCGTAAATGTAAACACTCGTTATTCGTAATGTGTTAGACTAACAATTTTAATGCCTTGAATTGGACTTTATAAACTCAATAATTTGTTTTCTTTTAACTTAGAATCAGTAGTTGGCATCCGTGTTCTCCATTCTCTTACTATGTACGGCTAAAATTTGATTTTTACGAAGTTGAGCAGCGAAATTTAAGTGCGAAAAATTCTAGATTCCGACTATTACCCGCCCATAGCACCAATGACTTCAACTCCACGAGCTCCTCATGAGCCCCTGCTTTCACGAAGGCTTGCTGGTGGTTTGTCATCTCGCTACAGCGTGGAAGATATTTCATCAACAAAACAAGGAACTGCTTCCGAATACCAAACGTCTACATTTGGTAGACGTTATAACTACCGCTCACGATCTGACATCGGTGCTGGATCAAGGGGTCCACCGTACGATATGCCATCTATTTTAGGCCCATTTGATCGACAGCAGGAGGTGCGAACTATACTAGACGGTCCAAGACCTGGACCGTCGACCCCATCTCAGCAATTTTGGAGCAAAAAGGAAGCTCTGGAGTCTCTTCAGCGTGAGCTGGATTCGCTGTCAAGGGAAAATACTTTGGCTAAAGCGAGTCGGAAAGTGGAAATAATGGCTGCGCCGTCAAGTACCGCGTACGTTGAATTTAATACTGAGTCTGACCTAACACGGGGGTATACGTCAGATACTGGAGGTCATGTGAGCGATTCACTTCGAGCGCAGCAACATCAGCAACAGAGAAGTATTTATGACTCAGCGGTTGCAGCAAGTTTTGCATCAAGTGCCATTCAACAGCAACGACAAGGTAAATGTGCTTAGTTGTCGGTATTTTTATTTCGTTTTATTTATATATTCTCATTTCATCGCATTTTAATGCCAAATGCATGTCTTAACTAATTTAGACCTGGAACTTAGTTCCAGGTATAATTTAATGTTTCTATGACCTGAGTTCTCATGAATTGAAAATTGAATAAAACAGTTCCCCCGTAAAAATAGTTTAGTTTTTGTTTTTTGCGTGAACATTTCGTAAATGACTCCAAAGCATCCGAAGTTTGCAAAGTCAAGCGTCTGTCGAATATAAAGATAGTATTGTTTGGTGCGGTCCGGGCTGACAGCTATCGTGCGGCAGTTCTTAGAAATATTCATGCTCTTTCAAAAGTTTCTCTATTACACAGAGCTAAACATAAAGCTGGTACTCCAAGCACCAAATGTGCCGTTTTGCTGTCTTTAACCTCATTTTCTTATAAAATACCATACGTTTGTCATTCGCAGGTAGAGAGGAGTTGAAATTTGGTCTTGAGTTCATGGGCATCTAATTTTGGTGGAGTCTGAAAATAAATCGTCCAAAAAGAAATTTTAAGGAAAATGTTTTCCCAATTTTTGTTCTGCTATTGAAAAAATGTGATTTTCTTAACATAACCCGGCTAACGTTTGCGCAATATTCGTAGACAAACGGTGCAGGTTATGTTAAGGCGTGTTCAGACGCTCAAACTTTTTGCTCAAATTTTGATCAAAATTTGAGCTCAAATTTTGATCAAATTTTGATCAAAGTTTGAAAGCATCTTTTTTGTATTTTTGGTGAGTTTGAATGTGTGAACACTGTTCAAATTTTTCAAGGATATTCCTGTAACCAATCAATGACAAGATTCATTACTTGAAAAAGTTGGAGCTCAAATTTTGTTCTCTAATTTTGAAAAATCGCAATTTTTCGTTGAAAATTACCGTCATATTTTGATCAAAATTTGACCAAATTTTGAGCTCAAAATTTGATCTCAAAATTCGAACAAAAAGTTTGAGCGTGTGAACATGCCTTTAGTAACAGTTCATACAAGTTCGATTACAAAAAAATAGCATTTTCTCGAATTGTAGAGCAGTATTTGTATATGCTCTTTCGTGTAATAACTTATCAATATAATGCAGGTGTTGACATAATCGTATCTATGCGATAGACCAGGGTAATACTTATTACAAATTTCCGGCTTCACTTGATCGGATCTTCCAAATTTAACACACATGGAACCATCTACCCGCCTTATGCCCACGGACATAGAGGGTCTATTATAAATATGTCATATATAGTTAGTTAGAAACATTTCATAATGTGAAATCAAACCTTAATAATTTTTAGGTTGCATGCTTTTAAAAACGGCATCTATATTGAAATGTTTGGTTTAACTTTTTTCGTAGATGTAGTTTCACTAACTGCTGTGTTCGAATAATTTTAGTAACATTAACAATATTTCAGGCGCACCAAAACAAAGCTTAGAGCAGTAATTAGGTAATGCTTTCGTGTGCAGTGACTAATATAACACTAAGCGGATTAGTTGCTGATACACACGAAGCATAGTGAGTTTCAATTGCTAAGTTTTTTAGTTGTAATGTACTAAGTTTCAAGAACTAGATCAAAATTGATACATTCTCAAATACTTATTTGGCGTCGGGACAGTATTTAATTAAAGCATGAATGATCGCATAACAAACAAAACCTTAGGGTAACAGTATTAAAAAGTGCACCTAAGGCAATGCATGATGCAGGTTCATATTAAAATCATTGAAATTTGCTGCAATGAAATCGAAAGTACAATCATTGGCTAAATAGGATATATACTTACACTTGCTATTATAGCGCGGGCACTGGCCTCTCCACGGAATCAAAATTTTGCTCGGGGAGCTTTGACCTACAGGCCTACAGGGCCAACAATGAAATTCCTGGCGAGAAATGTGTCAATATACGAACGAAAGGATTAGCCAGTAACTGTCGGGTTTCTCTCCCGATATCTATCCGAAATGTTTACAATTTGGATCATCTTGCTGACTCGTAGATACATTATGTTTGCATCGCATCAAGAGGCAGCTGTCGATACGTTAGTGCAGCAGTATGGAACTTTTAACTAACGAGGTTGTGGTCTCATGAATTGTCTACTGAATGTTTCGGAAATAATTGAAAATATGTCTGTTTTATCGTGATTGATACTTCACGGCGCTTTTGCAATTTCTTTGGATAAAGCGGGCGTCCGGCCATACTAGCAATGTACATTCTGAACCTTCCTGTGAATTTATTGTTTGAAGACAAGTGTATATTTTACATGAAAATACAATTTGAACCCAAAATTTTGACGCTGCAATTTTAAATTCTGAGGTTTTGCCAATATGTCTAACAAAACTTGTTTTAATAGCCATGTGCCAAAAAATTATTGAAGTAGGTAAACACAAAAGTAATAATCTGGTATGTAAATAAGCATTGTTGTCGTAATAATCCGTGAGTCCACTGTAGGTGCATACACCAGGGTTCTTTTATCAAATTAACAAAATGCGTCTTTCGCGTTCACATTTACGTAATCCGTATTCGCATTTAGTGAACGCGAACAAATGCTGTGATATACGAATGGAATTTACGTTCGCGCATATTTCTCCATTTCGCGCGGTTGTCCGCGTTCACCAAATGGCATGCTGAAACGGACAGCTGTGTTCGCGGTCCATCTGTGTATTGTATTATATGCAAAAAACGTGATAGCCAATCGCGCTTTTTCGTGTACGCGTCATAAAAATGCAATGCTAAATCGCAAAATAGCAGCCGCGAACATCACATATATCTATATCACAACTCTTTGTTCGCGTACACAAGGGATAAATCTTTGTTCGCGTGCACTCATGGCTTTTACGTTCCTGAACTGACGTGACAAAAGAACATTCTAAGTGTATACACCCAAACTGTATTAACGCATAATATATCTGACTTTATTGATTGACTTTAACTTTATTTATGGAAACCAAGTTAAAAATGTGTCCAAACCAAGAATATAATTCTCTAAAGTAACCATTGTATTTTAAGGAACTTCAACGAGTACCGCGGAGCATCACTACGTTGGGTCTGGTGATTCAGGAGCTGTTGATGCATCGTGGACTGATGAATTGATGAGAATTGCACGAGAACCTATGGATCGAACGCTAGAACGCTACAAACGCTATAATACATCGCTAAGTCAAATACCGCCAAGTCCCACACCGCATCATCATGGTATGTAATGTTGGCCATATAGGATGTAGTTTCGTCACCTATTCCTCTATTTATTGTCTATTTTGATATATGTCCTCTACTGTCGTGTGTTATAGTGGAATGCCTATTTAGATAGTCAGTTATTATTCCGGAATTTAAGTAATACCAATCGAAGATGATATTGTGTGATTGTAATTTCTGACGCGGTAACCTGATGAAATTGTTTTTGGAATAGTCCAAGTCATATATAGCACGGTTTACCTTGGCTGAAATTGCTGTTTAAGAACAATATATATTTAAAAACAGGGTCATTGGTTGTTTAATTTGGTACTGATGTCATAAAGTGAACTTCCGTTGAGGCATATCCATGACTCATAAATGTCTTTCTCTATGTATCATGTCTTGCCGGCTTAAAGGATGACACACCCAACTCGAAGTGAAGTCAGGCATTTTTCTGCTAGAAATATGGTGTTGCAGTTATAATTTAAGTATATTGTTTGATTGTAAACCCTTTAAAAATGCATTGAAACAGCTAGTTGATTTTGTTGGGTACCTCTATGTGAAGCTCACAACAGGAAACTTAGCTCATAAAAAAGTTAACAATGCATTCATGTAAATCTGAGTGCAACAACAAAATATGATATTACGTGCCATTTTTAGGGTTCTGCCCTCGAAAAATTCTGCACCCAAATTTCGCAATTTGGAAACCAATTTTGAATGAGACATCCTACATTGCTTTAACAAGCCGGCCACACCTCCTGCTACCGTACTGCTTGTCTCGTGCAAACATCGTGCGTGCGTATTATAGAACTATAAACAAATACCGTTGTAAAGTAAAATGTTTATCACGTGTGCCTTAGAATCACTGCTAAACTACACCCAAGTATATTTTATCATATGGAATTGCTTGATATATTTCCGGCAACGTCGATTAAAATCAGATGAAAAACATATATATAAGTTACATTATATCGCTTACTTGTGTTGCATTTAACTGGAACAATAGCTGGAATTTAAAAATTACTGTAATCTAAACAGTTTCATTGAATTTATAACACTTATATAAATATCAACTGGAAACTATTGTAAGAAACACAACTTAAGGATATTTTGTTTCTTGTATATTTTGATTCATTTTATTTTCAGGCGATCATCTATAATGTTTACCGTCGATGTCAAGCAACGTATCACTTGTCTCGCTGTGATTTTTGTCAAAATATCTAGAAGTTCCAGCGTTAAAGTAGTAATTATCTGTAGCATAACTTCTATAAATATTGGGGGGCAAAGTTCGTAAAAAAGCGTAAAAAAGCTGATCTTGTTTAGGACAACATAAATGAATATTCGTTAAATTCTGTTGTGTCAAATTTGAATGAAAATTTTTATCATTCGACACCAATCAGCATGTTTTATTTAACCGAATTTCAGTCTTTTGGATGAAATTTTAAAGCCCTAGCAGGAAAACCATTCAAAGATATATTAGCGAATGGAAATCGCAGAGTAATTTGTTTGTTTTTAGTAAACTGTAAATTTATTGCCAGATTCGCGCAAACACTGCCTTGTATGATTTGTTACTGAAATTCTATACAATACGGTGAATTGTTAAAGTATTGCTAAAGAAATACTTCTTTGCTAAATATTGTTCAAACTTTAATGGTCATCTAAATATCTAATTTTTAAAGCTTTTTTAAATCATTTGATGAAACTCAGCGCAGTTCTTTGGTATTTTATAAGCTGCTAAATAAGACTGATTTCATTAAATTATAACTCATATACAAAACTTCGTTTGTAGTTAATGTCTCTTAGCTTATGGCGTATTTTTTATTTTATTTCAGATAAATATAGATTCGTTAGTAATTATATTTATATATATTTATACTTTCGTGATGCATATATATTTAATGCACTGTCATACACTTATTGTATTTCACTTACTACTGTCATAAAATCAAATGTAACATTAACCATTAATGATACTATAATCCTTTGTTTTAAATGTGTTCCCTTGTTATGTCTAGTGAAAAGACGCACCCCACTTATAATATATTTAAATTTCACCACTAGATGCTCGGCTAGTTCCAATGGAGGGAGGGGAGTTAAATGCATGAACTGCGTTGCACAGCTAAAACTAAATAACTAGCTAAGGGTAAAAAAAATTCGAAACCAGACCAAAAAATTCCGCACTAGCTAACTTCTGTGATAAAGAGACATCGCAAGGTATGTTTTTAAAACGCTTCAATTCTGCATAACGGCTACATACTTTATTGCCCTAACCTAACACAGAAATATATCTATTTTCTTCTTGCGTTTGTTCGGAAAAGGGAAATTTGAAATTTTGGAATTATTACTATCATTGGCCAAGAATAATATATCATTGTACGAAAACTATAAATTTTAACATTAGACTTAAAGATTTGTTTCAAAAATCACTATCAGTTCAATATGCTGCGCTTGTTATGCGGCGTTCACGTTATAATGTCCCCAACGTTTGGAACCTATGTACCCCACACAGTGTCAGACACACTGTTGACAACAGGGTGTCTTAGACACCCCTTGTGTTTAATAAATTTTTTCAAAGGTAGCTAGTTACACTTATTATCACTTATCGACAGTGTCAGGCACACCGTGTTTTCTGGCGGCTTTATTGACAGTGTTCGGAATTATTTGACCAATGTTCATATGGGCTAAATACCAATATCGAGAGTTTAGAAAAAAACTACACAGGACAGTTGACTAATAGACCGCATTAGCTACAGACGGTGTCCGTTATAGTTAAGTCGCGCCAAATTTGTAGCTAAGGGTGTGTACGACACTGTCTTGAAAAAATGTAGTAGCTAAGGGTGTGTCGTACACCCTCGGCATTTGATTTACAGTATGGGGGTCACCCTGACTGTCTATACGGTAGGGTCGCGACTACAGGGGGTCAAAAGTTCCAAACAGCGGGGACATTATAACGTGAACGCCGCATTATGTCTTTTGTAACTAAATTTTCTAATTTTTCTATTCTAGAATTATTGAAGTGGGCATGGATTCGCTTATTATCGGTTGCAGTTTATATATCCAAGTATACTCATAAACTTATGATAGATATCGAGTTGTTCCTGACAATCCAAATATTGTCCATTATTATTGAATTGCCGATTTATAATTTGTTAGATATCCACCTGTTTAAATCTACAATTTTATCTTCTCATCTAATATTTTCAACAAGTGTTCACAAAGTTTCATATTCTGAACACTATTTTCAGTTATAGATCCCGGGTTTTTATTTTTTATTCAATACAGTCAGT
>JASANE010018514.1:0-32010 GCA_030248225.1 Trileptium ribeirensis | reverse complement strand
ACAAAACCCTCGTATTCAGCGTTCTTGATAACTTAATGGGCACTCATTGCAAGGTAAGCACAAGCATTGAAAAATCGCTATTTATGGCAAACGATCGACGAACCATATTCGGGCCCACAGCAGCCCAGGGAGTGGTCCCACAAAAAATCGCGGTCAGCAAAGTTGCTGATCTCGATGAGCTGATTCTGCGAAAGAACCCTGTGTTGCGAGATATGGACTGTGAAATATTGGTACCCGCATGGCCAAATGTCGCAAAGAACCCTTAAAAACTGTTTTTGCCATTTTGAAGTCGAATATGGGGTGGAGCTTGTTCGCGTTCAACCAATAAGCATATCCTAGCAATAAATAGCACATTGCTATTGAATATAAAAATTTATCAAAATCCGAGTTATGCGTGACAGAAACAGACAATAATATAAATTTTCACTATTTTCCCCTTAGCCCACTCATTGGAAACTCCCCAAGCTAGGACTATAGTAATCACTCGAAAATGGTGCCAACCAACAGTATCAGTTTATCCAAATCTGTTATCCGTGTTGATAATCTGGATCCTTTTATGCAATGATCATTGCGTTAGTCAGATTCATCGTAAAGGAAAAAACGTGTCAACCCAACAACATGATTGGTTGAATCGTTCTTCATAATCTTTCACTTTGGTTTTGTAGTTCTTGCAATGATCATATTGATGAAAATCTTCAATCTATACGATGATTAATGAAAAGTATAAACAGTTACTAGAATGTGTATGGTTAGTAAACGATTTTGTTTGTTTGTTTGTTTGAATTAAGAGTAAAACCCAAAATAGTGCGCTGCACTCGGTAAGCGAGCTAAAACAATAAGATTGATACCTTGGAGATCGGTGACAATCATTTGACCAATGCTAGCGAAGCTCTTGTTCGTGGTAGCGGGTGGTAGGAGATAACAAACATCTATAGCTGAGCTTGCTGAACGAAACCGTATTAAAGCAAACATAATATTCTTTTCGCTGAAAGCGATAGTAATCCGTTAACTAGGAAACAATGCGATACAGAGCTTTAGAGATAACTCCTAATGCTGATTATGAAGTTTATTGCTGCTTTCCGCCAAGGCTATTCTTCTGCTGCTAGACCCCGTCTACTGATGGATGCGCAACGCGATGGATTGCTGACCAATGTCAGGTAACTATGGAAACTCGATCAGATGCAATGTTATTTTAATATTTATACCAACTAAGACAAAACCCCTACCAAGCGCATAATCGATAAACGTCGTCGCGAAAAGCGACGAAATGCATTCAAAACAGTTGTTTGACGGACCCTATAACAAAAAACTTAGGGTTTCTTAGCGCCGCGTCACGAAACATACGATGATTGCTCTTATAAGTGCCGACCGACTCTACCCGTCTGTAAATTCTAACAGTAGGACTATTTCGTCAGATAACGACAACTTGTTAACATGTGATAGAAATAACTCTTGTGAAACTGTATATATATTTACGCGACAATACTGGGCTCTCCAAATTGGGGGGTGGAGGCCCTGGCATTTTTCGGTTCAAAACAGGTGCCCCAGGTTCGTGCCCCCTGGCAAAATTTTGGGCTCCCCCGGTTCATTGCCTCTTGGAAAATTTTTTTTCCAATCGGTCCAAAGTATATAAAACTTGATCAAAATTTGTACTAAAACTCCGTTCTGAAGCCAAAAAATTCGCAGCTTCACAATCGCTTTTCTCTTCATCAAAACATTTTGGCAGTGTTTCTGACACAAAACAAACATAATTATATAATATATATCGATATAACAATATCGATATAACAATAAACATAATATATATGTGAAATATTAATTTAGACACAAGAAAATCTCGCAGCATCTCGTAGGAAACACGTTTGAACTCTATAGTAACCAAAAAACCATTAACCATTCCGGAGTACCAGGGCGAGAATGGAGGCCGGCCTTTAGTTCAATATTAGAAAATTTATAGGTGTAGAAAAAGGCACCAGCCCCAACAAATAGTTAATAAATAGAGTCCGAAACGGTACAACTTTTGGAAGTATGTAGAAAAATTATTATCATAGGAGATATTGTTTATTATGAGAAGCTAAAAAGTTTTCCAGGCCGCTTTTTGCCAGGAGAGCATAAATTTTGCCATCGGACACCAATCAGGGGACGCTCGTTTTTTCCAGGGGTATCGAAATATGCCTTGGGCACCCCATTCCGGAAAAACGATTTATTTTTCTCATATATCGGTATCGCGGACCTGGCGATAGTAAATTACGATGAACCGGATCTGATTTTACATTACCAATCCGTGCTAGACCGCTAATGTTGCATTGTCAATTCGTGCTAGAACGCGTATAATAGCTTCCTTTCCTGCTCGTCCTAAATATTGGTATATATAAACACAAAAGTGGAACCGATTCGACGTCTCAATATATTTTTGCTCGATTGATCGTACTCGGTTAGCTGCAAAGGATGAGCGTCATTCTGACTTCTCTAAACTAAAATTATCCCGGTTTCCGGAACTGCGCATCGGAAAGTACCTGGGAAGATGCACTGGTGGCAAGTTAAAATTTATGGGGCATTAATTGGAAATAACCCGGGGGATGTAATTGAAGAATAGCCTAAAGACCACGCCCTTGTTTGAAGCAGCCTTTCAGTGCCCAGCAAGAATCTAACTCTAGGCCCAAATGAACATGTAGTTTAACAGTGTGCCAGGTAGAGCTCTGCCAGTGCGACATTAGCTATAGAACATTAAGGCCAGAGAACTATAGCCCGGATATTTTGGTATGCAGTTAGGGGAAATACGTTAACAAAATATATTTAAATTGAGCTGGTTTGGTTTAAATTTAGGGCACTATTAGAGTCGCAATAAAATATTAAAAACCAAATCAAACGTAGCTACGTAACTTATGTAATGTGGTTAAAGGAAAACTTTAAAAATGCTGTTTCTTTAATCATAGTTTAATCTAAGAAGAAACATGTATAAAAATGCACACATTCATGCTATAAAAGGCACACCGTCACTGGTTGCGTTATATTTGTGATGCGGCATTGCACCATATAATAGGAAAAATATAAATATAAAAAATACCGCCTAGCTACGTAACAATATTGTTATGCTAACATTATAGACTTAACTTTTAGACATAGCATCCTACACTTTGGCGGGTGCGTCTGAGACGATGCTTGAAAGGTAACTATAGTGCTGGCAGTGACGACGCTATCAGGTCGGGAGTTCCACTTAAGTACAACCCTCCAATTGAAAGAATGGCACCGAACGTCGGTAAGTGAGTAGCGCTCTGCCAGCTTCATACTATGGCCGCGGAGATGGTCTGTGAATGACTGGACAAATAGTTGATCAGGTTGAAGAACGGTCTTCTTTGAACGTGTATACTAAATCAATTGTTTCTCTTCTCTGTGCGAAAGTGAAAAAGTCTTGCGCCAGCCTAACAATTGCATATTGAATTAATATTAATAAAAAGGAAGTAAAGTGGGGACTTGGCAACCCAGGTGTCTGTTATTAAACGTAAAAAAAATTAACAAATAAGAGAAGTCGCTTTTCCTCGCGAAGGTAAAAAGGATATGATTTAGGCTAGCTTAACCTTGTTTTCTAACCATCAGGCAAGTTTGAAATATTTACACAACGTACTCTATGCAATTTTAACATAGTTTTTATCTCAATGTTTTAGGAAATGTCCGTGAAGTTCTCACAGTCATTTAACAAACACTTTAGATGGTATCTTCTTGTGTATGAAAAAACTATGCGTGAAAATAAAATAAATATTTATCCACAGACGCACGGTTATAGTGGAAAACAAAAAATATTATTAATTAAAAATCTCAAAAAAACATGCATTTGGGCAGCTAGACGATATTGTAAACTAACACATTTAAAAATTTTGAGCAATATTATAGTAGAAAATGTGAAAAGAAAAGTTTGGAAACAGGAACATGGAAAATGTCGGAAGCTTGAGAAAAAAAATCGAAGCAATGTTGAGACGCTACGATCTAAATAGAAACTGTTAATCTATAGGAAAATGTTAAGAAACGGGAAGTTCACGACAGTAGCAAGTGTCCATGCGTGCGGAGCTTACGTTTCCTATATTCTATGCTGTGCGAAGAAACATAACAGAAAACTACTACCTCTAAGGAGAAATAGAGAATTATTTGACGGAAGCCACAGGCCATGTCCTGGCCACGGGCCAATGAAAACAGCGATTACTTCGCTTCTCGCTTCCAAAGGTTTTAAAGTTTTAAGTTTTCGATTCCTCTTACTTCTTGGTCCCCGCTTTTGCCTGCTTCTTTTATTTTCAACATTACCTAATTTCCCATTTCAAAAGTATCTGTCTCTCTATATTTTGTAGATTCCCGTTTCCCCAACATGTTCTAGCTCTTCAAAACCTTCTATTGACCTATGCTTGAAACGGATATCTCAATTTCCCTTGTAAATTTCTTACAGTAACGGCCTCAGAAAGCAATTATGCACCGTTGTATGAATCCGTACAGGTATAGACTATTGTCCAATAATTCCAAGTTCTCGCTCTTCTGTAGCGTAAAACACCGTACACATACATTGAAGTCAACGGATGAGTCGAATAGAAAGCCTGTTGTAAATGAGTCTCAAGTGTTATACTTTTGTTATTTTATCACAATAAGAGCAAATGGTCTTAGGCGACACCGATGCCACCATTTCCCAATCGGCCATTTCAATAAAATGCTATAAAAACGCAGCTAACTAACTGCCAATACCTAGCCACCGCTAGCCTTTTAGTGCACTAAATTCGACAAAATACATAATTTTACACCAAATCCACAGATTTATAGAAAAGAAGAATAACCCATTATGCTATTTTGTCGCGAAGATATACTCACTTTTAGTTGTACCTATCAGTGGTTTTTGAATGTGTTCAAGCTGAAGTTTGCAACGCCGTCGCTACAAACAATTTTCTAACTATATTGCATTATAATAGTAAATTAATATTGCATAGATAGACGTGAAGATAGTGTTGCTGGTTTTCTTTTTATTACTCCTTTTTTAATTATATTAAGGTCTGACATTTATACGCTAGTTTGGAATTTGCCCACCTAGGCGCTGAGTAAGTTTATTGTGAAGCTTGCAGATGATCACACAACTGAAAGCTTAACCCTTTCACGCCCAACTCTGCCAATTGGCAAACGCTAACGCGCGAGTGATAGCGTCTGTATGCGTATTTTGTCTACCAGAGTTCCCAACACTGCCAATTGGGATGTGTGTTTATTTTGTTTTGCTATTTACTTTAACAATATTATGTAATGCTAGATACTAAGTGACATATAGTTCTGTCAATATCCATTGTTTGGATTAGGTATACTAATAAGATTGTTGGAAGCGCAGTGTAAGTAGTAGGTACCCTATAAAATTCGCGGAAGCTGAGAAACCTTTTGTAAAGCCTTTGGCGAAAATACGTTCGACATGTATAAGTTTTCCTTTCTGTCACGTTCATCGTAATAACGCTTGCCAATTGGCAGAGTTAGGAACCCATGGTAGCGTAATCACGACAAATGAGTTGTCAAGTTTTACTAAAAGCAAATGAATTTGACGGACCGGAGCATTGTTACTTTGGTTACTTCTAGTTTTTTGTTGTTAAACTGCATTATTCTTAGATATAACCTCTTCTATTCGAGGCGTCGTGACCTTTCGTTGTGCACTCTGGTTGGAGTCCAAGCTATATGCCCGCGTCTTAACACCCTTTTAGAGGTTCGTGCACTGAATTTGGTTGTTGGGATCTCGTCGAGAGAGTTGCTATGCGCTTCTGTATTCGTATTACAAGTATTCGAATAGCAATAGCGAGTGCTGAGGTCCGGTCTTATAATTCTAAGATGGTATAATCAAACAGTATCTCAAGTCGAATATGGGAATGATTGTTTTCTGAGCAAAATGAAAATTGCATGGCAATAACTATATATATTTTCAATTTTTGTATTTTAGTGGTATTGTATCATCATGGATTCTGAATATATTAATAATAACGTAATACTACTTCCGACCGGTCTTGAATCTGAGTGCGAGAATGATTCCGATGACAATGATATGGCTCAGCATGGAAGCGTTAAATTTTCAATAACTGTTCAGGGAATTGACTCTTGGGATGACTCGGACGACGACCCAGATTATGTTTCGTCATCTACTGAGCATCAAGGTAATAAAGATGTCCACGCATCAACCCGTTGGGGCCGCAGGGAGTTTACACCCGCATTAGAGCCCTTCAAGCTCAAGTTCTCGGTGCCAGCTGCAAAGTTGTCCGAAGCAGATTATTTTAAATTGTTTTTCAACGATGTTCGAAATGATAGCTTCCGAGACGAACAAATATTCGGTACAAGTATCTGGAAAATCCATCAATACGAACAAAGGCGAGATCGAGCAATATTTTGGGATCCTACTTTATATGTGTATTGCGAACTTTCCATCCTATCGATACTACTGGCGTGCGGACTGTCGTTACGGTGCAATTAGTTCTGTCATGAGCCGTAACCGGTTCGAAGAACTGAAGCGGTTCTTTCACTTTGCCGATAATAATGCAAAAAAGTGCGGTGATCCTGAGCATGATCCTCTTTTTAAGATTCGACCGCTGCTAGATCAAATTCGCTCAAATTGATTGCAGGTTGAACCGTCTGAATTTCAAAGTATCGACGAGACAATAATACCGTTCAAGGATCGCCATCGTTTCAAACAGTTTGTTAGGGCAAAACCCCATAAATGGTGTTTTAAAGTTTACTGCTGAAGTGGTGACGACGGAATATTACATGACTTTTTTGTTTATACGGGCGTTGATAAAACCAGATCCAGATTTGCCCACGGCCATGACACGGTTACTCGTCTCTGCGAAACGCTTCCCATTGCTCCATTTAAAGCTTATGCCGACAACTACTTCAGCTCGGTGTCCTTAGTAAAAAGCCTGCATGGAAAGGGCTTATATTATCTCGGAACTATTCATCCAAACAGAATGGAAAGATGTCCACTGCAGTCCGAGAATGAACTCCGAGAACAGGGTCGCGGAAGTTTCGATTACAGGGTTGATACAAATTCCGGAATCCTCATTCTGAGATGGCTCGATAAAAGAGTGGTTGATTTGATTTCATCTTATGCCACTATTGAGCCTATTGGTACAGTTCGTCGGTGGGTGAAAACCGTACAAGATGATGGCAAAAAGCATGGTGAGTACCAAACCGTTCCGTGTCCAAATACTGTACTATCTTACAACACCTATATGGGTGGTGTTGATGTAATGGATATGTTAAATAAACTGTATCGCCTAGATCGCAAAAGCCGACGGTGGTACATTCGGATCGTGTTTTGGGTTCTACATACCAGTGTCACGAACGCGTGGCTTCTCTACCGTCGACATTCTTATGATCCGAAACAGCCTAAGAAGGATTACTTGCCGTTGATCGACTTCTATTTGAACATTGCTGAGTGCCTCGTGTGCCGGAAAAAGGTGGTTAGGAAAACTCGCGGACGCCAATCTACATCTGCTGCTCAAGATGTTGAAGCGCCACCGAAGCGCCGGATTACAGTGCCTGTTCGGAGTAGCAACGTCCTTGACGGCGTTCGCTACGATAACACCGGCCATTATCCTGTTCACAGTAAGGATAGGATGACTTGTCAGGTGGAGCGATGCACAGGGCAGTCAAGGTGGATGCGTGCCAAACGTCAGGTTGCTTTGTGTTTAGAGAAAAATAAAAACTGTTTTTATATGTTTCACTGGAAGTAATGATAAGTTTTGCAACCGTTATGCAAACAGTAACTATTCAGTGGTCAAAATGTTATTTGCTTCAAAGTATTCTAGCGTGTATTGTTGTTGACGTATTAGCCTCTTTTACAGTGAGCACTTTTATTTTAATTTTGGCGCAAACGAATGCGTTTGGCTAAAGTAACCTGTGGGCGTATCATTGTTACATAGTATACAAAAACGGAATCAATTATCTACGCAGTATGGCAGCATAGGTATTTCACCTATGCCCATTAGGTTCGTTTAGTCACTCGACTTGTGAATTTGTATTATTTTCAACGTTTAGAGCAGTGTTTACTTGTATCCTGGTCATTATAATCATGTGTTGATACTTTATATGTTTACAGTATGTTTTACCGTTCAGCAATTTTCTGGTATCTGATGTTTTCTATAGTAGATGACCGTACTTTGGGCATGCGGAACACATTGTGACACAAACTACTGTATAAATACTGTGAGTACTTTAGATAGGAATGCTGTACTACTTCCGGTACAACCGACGCTTCTTGCGCTCAGATGGTGTAGCATAGCCGGATAACGTAAACTATTATTTTATCCGATCGTTGTTAATTTGAATGCTGCATTACCCTTGGTTACGATCGAAGTGTTTTGAAATAACCAGTAATACAAGGTCCACGTGACATTGCCTACTGCTGTGCCCAAGTCTTCCAATCGACAGTGTTTTGTTGTTTTTTCAGTTACATGTTTTTGGCTTGTTTTTTTACATTAAATATAGTTTGGCGCATATTTGTGTGGTTTTCGAGCAGATACAATTTTTTTCTGGCACGAAATCATGTAGCGGGCATGAAAATGTAGCATCTTGTCTGCTCCTAAAGCTTAACTTAGACCAAAGATGGATTACAAATGGTAACAAAAGTAGGTACTCCTTAACAGTGATGATGCCAGGAGACGGGATCACAACGGGACTTCTCAAAATAATGATATAGGGATTACAACTCTGAAATGACTACTTGGTGTGTCCTACCAAATCTCAAGAGTTACAGGCTATCTAAGGCAGCGTTAGATTATTGAAAGTTTATTAGGAAAGATAAATTATGAAATTTACTGTTAATATTAGAGACTAAATATAATTTAGTACTTTACCTACCTTCTGTACGTGCCAAAATAATTATAAGGGGCGACACTGATCTCGAAGAGATTTCTTTTGGGGGTAAGAGATGATTGGGGTTCAGAGACTATGGGGGCTATGCTGAAAAGATGGTGGCCCCCTTCTTTAATTTTTCCCCCTCAGCCCAATCAGGGCCGAATTTTTTGTTTATCCTTTTTAGATTTAAACTGGTAATTCCTCCTTTTACTTAACACTTAAATTGTGATAAAAACGCAGCTCCACGTAAAATTCTTTTATGTTTATTATAAAAAATTCTTAATTTTGCTTAATTCTAAAGCATAATCATGTTTACTTTTAACTTTTTGGCAAAACAAAATGTATAAGGACGTGACGAATAATGGGAAATACATGTTGCCACGTTATGCGTTTGGAAATGAAATCGTAGCAAAAAAACAGCGAATAAATCGCATTGTGTTCGCGAACAGAAACTACTCCATTTTGTAATCAACCAGCGGCGTTCGCGAAAGAAAATTTTTGAATTTGGAATTGGCTATTGCAATGACTGTTTTGTTTATTAACGATGTTTTGTATACGTAGTGTCAAAAGAGGATAGTATGTGGCCCAGCTTAAGTTTACTCATGCATTTAATTATAAGCAAAAGTGTTCGTGAAGTGCAAAAGTGTTTACTGATTTTGCGTTCGCGCATACGCTTCTGCCATAATCTTAACTGTAGGATCAATATCAATTTGTGTACGAATTACTGCAACGAAATTTTTCACGAATGCTGAACAGGTAAAGAATATTCAAACCTAATTTCCATTAGGAAATCGAAATTTTGCAAAATCAAAATCGCCAAAATTCTTGGTATAATTTCCGGTAATTGGATTTGATTTTGTCTTTTTTCCGTTAGCGAAAAATTAACGAAAATCAAGGATTTACGATTCAATACCAATTACAAAAGATTAAGATGGTTGGTGGGATCACCTTATGTTTACTCACGCATAAATACATTACTCCTCAGGAGCCATCGCTTCTTCAAATACTTATGGGTCTTGCAACAATTTCGTAGAAGTGGGTACGTGCCTATCCTATACGCTGCAATGCGTTTTTCCAAATGACTAAAAACTGCGGGCTGAATGCAAAAAAGTTAAAATTCTGGGTTGGTAAAGGCGAAATAGATCACTTGGTGTCATATAGGTTTAGATAATGGTTAGGAAGTGTCATACTTTTCTCAAGAATTAATTATATACTCTTGATACTGCATAGCAATTCTGTTGAACAATTTTTTAGGTAAACATTTGCTGCACAGAAATTCTGAGTACCAAATTTTATCTGGAAAAATATTTCACCTTTGAACCAGACGACATCCGATCGGTCGAATGACGTCACAGGGCCGCCTGAAATACCGCGATATCGAAACACGGTTGGTACGGCGATTGAACTCATCTGTCATGAACAGCATGACAATTTGAACGCATCTGAAACAGGGTGACACGGCGACGCAGGCTACAGTTTTGGCAGGCATCCCGACGCATGGAGGCGTGACTTGAAGCTCGCAACCGTAGGAGCGCCAACCACCGATCCAGGCAAACTGTTCCAGGCGTTGACTACACGGTAAGTGAATGAGAAACGTGCACAATCCAGACGAGAGTAGATGCGCGGGCACAACTTGTAGACGAAGCCACAAAGTCTTTCGTCAGCTGAGAATTCAAACCAACTTGTAAGCGGGAAATCGACGTTTCCTCGTATGGCGTTGAAGATCAGGATAAAGTCGGCATGATAGCGACGAGTGGCCAACGTTTACAGCCCAAGAGTTCGCAATCGATCCTCGTAAGATAGTTCACTGAGGCCGGGTACGAATTTGGTCGCACGGCGCTGGACACGCTCCACGAATTTGATGTCCTTCTGATAGTGAGGACACCAAGCGCTCGACGCATACTCGAGCATGGAACGGACAAGAGCGCGAAAGATCACGAGGAATATCGCTTTGTTCATATAACGGAATGAACATCGAATGCACCATAGAACATATTCAGCGCGTCTAACAACGTCTGAGCAGTGCACAGAGGATTTCAAATCCCCGGACACCAACACACCAAGATCCTTTTCATGCGTTTTGTTCGGGATTTCGTATCCGTCAAGCGTATAGGTATGACATGGATTATTACAGCCAAAGTGGAGACATGCCGATTTGTGAGCGCTAAATGTCATGCACCACGTCTTCGACCACGCCGAGAAAGCGTTTATGTCTCGCTGAAGGTCACATACGTCAAAACTAGTGAGGGAACTGTGGGCATGTATTCGTCTGAACAGCTTCGAGTCGTCAGCAAATTTGCGTATCGCTCCACTGACCCAGTCATCTACATCGTTGAATTACATCAAAAATAATATGGGACCCAACACAGTGCCCTGCGGGACACCGCTTTTCACACTAGACCATCCTGAGTGAATGCCGTTGATGACGACCACCTGCTGGCGACCAATCAGAAATCTTTTGACAAAACGCCAAACGTTGCCGGTGATTCCAAGCGCCTCGAGCTTAACTAGCAGACGTTGATGCGGTACGCGATCAAATGCCTTTTGTAAGTCAAGATATACAGTATCAACAAAGTCGCCACTGTTTACGACCTGAATGATCCACTGAAGGTAATCTACTAGTTAAATCGTAGCGGATCGTTTCCGCACAAAACCGAACTGTGATGTGTTGAGCAAATTGTTGGATGCCAAATGATTCATTATTTCGTCAGCAATAATAGATTCTATAATTTTGGACGCTAAGGGGGTCAAGCTAACGGGTCGGTAGTTATCAGCCGAAAAACGACAACCTTTTTTAAATATCGGCGTTATAAGAGCAGATTTCCACTCCGAGGGCACTATCCCAGTTTGCATTGAGTGATTGAATAAATAGGTCAAAGACTGACATATCTTGCTACGGCATTCAAATAAAATATAGTTATGCACAGAATCGACAGCGTACTTTTTAACCGTATTAAGTTTTTTCATTATCATTTCGGGAGAACAGACGATGTTGTTAAGTTCGACTGTAGATCGTTGAGTTAAGATGGGCAAATTAGTTACGCCCTCTTCGACAAAAACGGCAGCAAAACAGTCATTAAACAGACGAGCGCAATCATATGGCGAAGCTGATACAGAGTCGTCAGGGAGTTTTAGTGGCTCCACTCAAGGTCAAGACTTAATTCTACTATAGGCGTACAACCAGAAAGACTTGATATCATTGTTAATATTGCTGGCAATTAGATACTTGTACTGACGAATCGCACGGTCTGCGTGAATTGTCACTACTTCAGACGCGGCACGATATTCCTCAAAGTCCACCGTTAGGGGAGAGTGTTCGTAACGTCTGTAATAAGTACGCTGGCGTTTAACGACCTGTAAATATGGTCGATCAGCCCACTTAGGTTTAATTTTACCATTAATGGAAGATGTAACTTTGGGCAGTAGATTTTCTGTGGCTAGATTGATTGCTACTTTAATGTTGATCCATGCAGTTTCACAGTCCTGGTGGATAGTACGTGTCAAAGTGCCACGGATAAATTCCCTGACGCGGCGACAGTTGGTCCGCTTAAAGTTTTAGGCCGCACAGAGCAATAGGATGGCTGACGGTTATGCTGCGCCAGGAGTGAAAAATTTACTGCCATATGGTCACTGGTTCCAAGGCCGCTCGACGCAGATATATCACCCAAAGTATTTGGCTGGTTAATAAATACAAGGTCCAATATATTATTGCATCGAGTCGGCAATGTGACGTATTACGTGAAACCAGCATCAGAACACGCTGTGACAAAATAATCACACGCAGCTGGCCAGGCATCGTTTAGACCAATCTGTATCCTTATAATTGAAATCAAACAATTTCCTAACAATGCCATGTACCAAATTTTTGGTGCTCACAGTACCCACTAAGCATGGGCACTAATAATCGGGTACCCATAAGTAGGGGCCGCCCAAACTAAGCTGAGCTTTTTTTCTAACGTTATAACGTCCCGTCCCTAAAATTTACATGGAAGTGTCCTGTAATAGTGCTGCATAATATATTTTCGGTTCCATAATACAAAATGTTTAAACAAATTTGATGAATTTTGCACTTTACACAATTGCTGTTTAATCTCAATCCACTATTTATAGTTTAAGGACTACCAGTAAAATTCGCCCAAGAAGTTAAGTACAGACAGCCGGAATTTACTCATAAAAACGCTTTGCAAATATACATACCCCAGATGACCTTTATTGGCCATCTTACTTTGCATGAAACAACGTATATAAATTGAAAGAACCATTATCAAGCTTTTTACTTATACATTTCTCGCATAGTATAACACATCTGATACAGCATAAATCGGTGCGCCAACCAAATTTGCCATAGCTCGTGTTGCTATTCACCCGAGATTTCCGAAAAGAACCGAGTAACAGCTCTGAACTAGTGTGCTCGGCTCCTTACGCTCGCGGTTCAAGTCAAAGCTGGGTAAAAGTTTGTTCGCCATTGTACGAAATACATTTCTCGCATAGTATAACACATCTGATACAGCATAAATCGGTGCGCCAACCAAATTTGCCATAGCTCGTGTTGCTATTCACCCGAGATTTCCGAAAAGAACCGAGTAACAGCTCTGAACTAGTGTGCTCGGCTCCTTACGCTCGCGGTTCAAGTCAAAGCTGGGTAAAAGTTTGTTCGCCATTGTACGAAATACATACACATTAGTCTAATAGAGGTAAAGAATATAACATTGGAGGAGACTTGATATGACAAAAATTTAAAGTTTACTTTTGAGCTTACGCCATGCTAAGCTTTAGAAGTTGCGAGACAAAACATGGTGCGATCATTTGAGAAGCAAAAGTTGACATGGTAAGCCATAAACGGAAAATAGACAACTTATTCGATGTATAACCGAAAACTGATAAAATAAAAAAATTACTAAAAATTTTATTATATACATTTGGAAGTTTTTATTTTAAAAAGAATTTATTTTTCTCTCATTTTAACCCAACTGCATTCAGTTGTCACAAAATATCCATCGCTACATATAAAACAACTCATAGAAGCACTACCCTAACTTGGTATATTTTTGCTACTACGACTGAAAAATTAATGTTGAAAGACTCAATGAAATCGTCAATTATTGGAAATGCTTGAAATTTGACGAAGAGAACAATTTGGCATTGACCGCTTTTACTCAACGCTTGGAATACTGTGGAATGCAAAATATCTGGTTCCATTATGATATTGGTAAATGTAACTTTTAGGAGCGCAAGTGAAAACCATGCCCTGCCGTTCTCGATATACTAAGCATAAGCCTTACCTAAGCATTTAATATATATAAGACTTAGACTAGACGAACGCCCACACAAGAATGATTTTCCTAACGATACCTAAAACGTCCAGCTACTAAAAGTGGCATGGGTCATGAATATTTATACTCTATGTATTCACATTACCTCTGAGGCATTATTTCAACGCAGTCACACAGTGCGTGCATGCAAACTCTAGCCGTGATCGAGCAATGTTATGAAATTGAACAATGCGATCAAGAGTAATTCGTTTTCGACGAATTTTCCTACGACTCAATTACAATCGTTATACCAAATACAGTCGAAGATATTATACGTACTAGTAATTTCCATACTGTTTGCATTTAAATAATTTCTGATGCCAACCATCTTTGAATTTGAATTACTTTCTATTCGGTACACAAATCTGTTGCATGATCCGTGTTAACGTATCGGCGATCGATAATAGATTAGCCAATTTTGTTCAAGCCCTCATAAGTCAATTTCCACAATTTAAAGCCCCAATACGGCGGTACATAACTAATGGTCGTGAAATGACAAAGCCATATCGTCGGCAGGCGCAGGGTACGTGTCACTGAGTTTCACAATAATAGGTAACTACGTACGTGTAAGCTATCTTAATTCAACACCAAATTTGTCAGCAACTACGCGACCGATTTCGCTATGGACTTGGCTTATTTCAGCTTGAGACAAGGTTCGTTCCATATGTCTGTACACAAGACGATACGCGTGACTTTTCCGTCCCGTTTTTGGATGCCTATAAGTGTCAAATTGGAACACTTGTTCAATTAGATCACCAGCCACCGAGCGAACAATATCGTAAAAATCGCTTGGATCGAAGCAGCTGTCAACGCCTTCCGGAAGCCAAAACGATATATCGTTGATCAGCTGTGGATAGCGACTGATTGGACGATAGCAAATATCCTTTTCGACTTCGTCGGTATCAAATTGACTCAGAAATCCGGTATCCGTTGACCAAAACAAACGAATATCTGGGATCGCATATAGCTTCATCGCTAAGCGCTCAAGACCAAGGCCGAATGCCCATCCAACGCGATTAGAGCCAGCGCCGGCGGCATTTAAAATACGCTGTTCGACAAGGCCACACCCGAGCAGCTCCAACCATTCGTTGTTGTACTCGACTTCAAGTTCCCACGATGGGTAGGTGAATGGAAACTCTGACGAAACCCATCGCGTTTGTGCGTCAGACCCGAACAGCGATCGTGCCAGGCTTTCCAGCGTCGATTTGAGGTCTTGTTCGAGTAGTATACTAGCATCACTAGAATGATCTTCTTGCTTTGACGTGGTACGTAAAGCGCTGGGCGAACGATCAAACAGCTCTAAACCTGCAACACAAATGAAGGAATACGAGTACATTTATTTACTTTAGTCAACAATCAGCAGAAAAATAATCAAACTATTGAGTGTTAACGAAGAACTCGTGCTTTTAATCTGTTAAAATTTGACCCTCAATTTGTATATCTTTTCTTGTGTCATCCATAAATTTGTATAGACCGATCGGCTAGAGCGACTCCTCAAACTTGACATCTGTTTTGTGCGTTTTGCTAAACGCAAAATGGATTCCACATCATAGACTGATGTTAGACAAAACAATTTTTGGCACTATCTTCAATTTTGGCACTATTTTCAATTTTTTTTAAATTACATATTACATTTTCTGACAGATACAGTGCTTTATGACGCCTTGAGTTCAACGGGGAAACACCCAAATGAATATTGGGGAATCGACGTTAGAGTTTTTTCAGTCACTGCAGGTAGGAATTGGAAACCCACAAATATATTTTCCCTTTCTAATATTCACAATTTCAACTAGTCATTAATTTACGCATTTGACATTTTCAGACATTTGCACTATTTTATGGTCTCCCACTAATTGAACTGTGGAACCCGTAGATGAACTGGTAAAATGGCCTCCGTGGCAATAGTTCCGAATGGGAAACACCCCAAATATCATTTTCGTAGGTTGGAGAAGCCAAGGGAGCTAAGAACAACGCTCCCATGCCAGACAACACAGCTGCTTTAGATATAAATTAATATAAACGAAATTTTAAAATTCCTAAAAAGTGTTACATGCATATTGAAATTCAAAATGTTTCATATTTTGGTTAAACATCCTACAATTGAACGATAGCTGCGTTTGGGTACGTACTTTACCTCTTAAATGTGCAGTTTTTGCGTTTTTTTCTACAATAAGTAAGCCAATGTCCTTTTAGAATGCCATGAGGCCCCTAAAACGCTAAACTGTATTTGAAGATTTTCATTCTACTCTACTGTCTAATATATGTTAGGGTCTCGCAAGGCGTTTCTTGGATGGGGGACAGCCTCTTTACGTCCCTCATGAGCAGTAAAAAATTGGCCTTGTGTGAGAACATAATATATTGGTAAACGTTAGAAAACGGCAAGTTTTAGATTATTTTAGTCTCAAAAATATGCTTGTCGTAAAAGGACAATTAAATTTAGGTTTACAAATCCTGATTTTCAATATTTCAAGATTGAGATAACACAATATTCTTAATTCACAGGGGGCCTTGACACGAGGCGGTTTGAGCAGGGTCAGGCCGGTATGGGGGCGCCCTAAGCTACCCCAGTGACGAGATCACGATAAAAGCAATTTCCGATATATGCGTCCAAACAAAAATAGACTTCTGTACTTCTGAGCGACGAGGCACCACACTTAACAGTCGTACCACCAAAAATCGTGACTCTTCTTGAGATGACGAATCAAATCATGATTCAAAGTTACTTAAGAGCAACTTATTCAACGTTTTACTGCCTCATATTTTCTATTGCCTACCTAAATTGCTAGCAACAGGTTAACGTCGAATTTAATTAACGAAATTACTGCTCAAATTTATACAATCCGACAGCTAAAAAACCGGTTAATAGTAGCAGTACGGCTGTTTACCTGTGTGGTTTTGAAAAAGTTCCTCATCGGTAAACAGTCGTACGCCTTCGATCTGATGAAACGCCGGGAAATGTGTCCGATCGATTTTGTCTCGTCGATAGACATCACCAATCACTAGAAAACAATCCAGGCCCGAGCGAAGCAAGTCCGACTGATGAGCGCTCGTGTGTGATCGAAGCACTGTGCCCGTGTTCAAATAATAGGTATCCGAACGTGATCTAGAGACATGGTCGGGTGGCACGAGGAGCGAGTCGAAATTTTGCTCAACGCTCACAATCGGCGACAGCGACTCCTGAACGGCAAACAGCGGACTTCGCTGGCTTTTCGACTTTCTATAGTTGGAGTGAAAAAATTTGACGATCCGTGATTTCAACAGGTGTAGCGGATTACGCCGTTCATTGTACAGCCGAGACGGGCGATCGACTAGTGATATTATTTTCGGCGTAATATTTGTCCACTCGTCACGCTCAAATGTAGCTCCTTGGCATTGAAACGTTGGAGAGCTATAGAAATCGTCGTTGATCGATGAAGCTGCCGAAAGTGCTAACGATGAGCTTTGGCTCGCAGTGTTTGATGATTGACGGAAACAGTAAACGTTGATACAAGAACGCTGAGTTTGCTTAATAGTCGACACGGACGGTAGTTGTCGCCGTATAAATAGAGAAATCAACATAGCTCGTGCACTGAAAATAAATTCGCATAAATGCTCCGAATGACGTGTGAAAAAATCAATAGACACTCAAAAATTTTAAATTTCAAACTTAATACTCATACATACACTACGTGCAAGAAATTGCTGTCGTATTTCGAGAGAGTGCGTCTCTCGATATTTGGAAAGTATTAAAATTAACTAGATGCTACGCTATGGCTGTTGGGTTGAAAGCGGTAGCTTAATTGAAAAAATATAACAATATAAAAGAAACTTGGAGCTAGCTAAGTAATTAAAGTATAAAATTAAACAATATTTGAATCTTTAAACAGTAGTCGTGAAGGTTGGATTTTGAAGTTGCATTCACAACCGGCTTAACCCAATAAAAAGAGACTACCGTGGGTTCAAGCCCCCGTCACTAAGCTTCAGCTTTGGGCAATTTTGAATACGTAGTTATGGTGGTGCTGTCCTACACGTCAAACTAAATGTAGCGGCAGCGAGCGAATTAATGTTTTGTGTGACCTAGGGTTTTTAATCCAACGGTTAAAAATTTTTTTTGAACTTTCCAGCGAGCCTCGTACGCTCTACAATCATTTATGGCGACTACTGTGTTCGTAGGTTTGAACCCGGTGATGTGTTTTGCAAAAACAGTGTGTGTAAAACGATTTCATCTACAAGTTGTTCTGTTTATAACAAACGCCTAATATTTATTGGGGCTGGCTGTATAACAATACGAATAACAATTTATTTAGTTTGTAAAGTTAAAACGGTTGGTATATGTTCGTTTTTAGGGTCTTTATCGTCAGTATCCCAAAGAATGAGATTTGTCAATTTTGAGGATACAGCGATAAAATTTTAACTTTATTCGATTCATCGACCTGATTGATAAACTATGCGTTATGATTATGACTGTGCCATTATGATAAAAAGTAGCTTCGAAAATGCAAAAAAAAAAATTTGAATGTATAATAGCGAAAATTTTCGATAAATGTATAATTTTATACCATTCGAAATGCATGGACGAACGGCGCTAAAGCTAATTCGATCTATTCCAGGTGAAGCTAAAAAGTTTACTATCACGCTCGTAGCTTGCGAACCCATATACAAGTCGACCTGATTCTCTTTCCAGGTATAAACCAGAGTTTAGATTTTCAAAAATGTGAAATTTTCATAATTTCTTCAGTTCTTTTCCGTTATCTCCCCAACACGAATTTGGTCAGTTTTGAAGTTACAGAGCAGATTTTGGTATTAATCGATTTAGCTCGATAGGGCTGTTGCGTAAATACTCATTTTACCAATACCTCTGAAATTTTTTTCGATTTTCTGAGGTCCCAATGGCCCGCCCCTGAGGAACCGGAAATTTTTTTCTTCGAAATATGTACATGTTGGCACCGTTCGACTCGACTTTATGAGTGAAATCTACTGGTGTGTAGTTCATTGAAATCTACGCCACCGTTAGAAAGTTATGAGAGACCAAGTCACCCGGACGGGCGAAAATAAAATGAAGGCCATGCCGATCTCGACATGGCAAGCCTAAGGTAAGGTCCTTATATAAGACATACATTAAGTCTAACCCAGGGGGCTGTCGCCCCCGAACCCGCTTTAACCTGCTCTTTTGCCTAACGTTATAACGCATCTCCCCTCTGAGTCACTTAGACCCTAATAAATCTCTAACGGTGGCGTAAATTTCAATAAACTACGCACCATCATATTTCTCACATCAAGCCGAGTCGGACGGCCAACATGACCATATTCCAAATTTTTTCAGGGATGTGGATAAAATGACCATTTTTTACAACCGCCTCATAGAGCTGAATCGATTTCGATTGATACCAAAATCAGATCTGTGTCTTCAAAATTGACCAAATTCGGGCTCGGGGGATAACCGAAAAGAACCATTTTTTGGTTGCTTAGGTGAATGATCGGCTCAGTTCATAGATGTCAAGACCAATGTAAACTTTAGGGGAAGTAAAACGCATGCTATGCCGTTCTCGATATACTACGCTAAGGTCCGTACAATAGTGGTATGGTTACGCCTTTAAGTCGGACCCCTAAGCCACATTTATCCCCTTGAAGGCTGCGTACACCCCCGTATCCAACTCGCGGGAGAAATTTTAACGAAAATTCGTGTAATATTATTAAAAACAAACGAAATTAGGCAAATCTGCAAAGACCAGGGAAAAAATTTAAGTCCCACCGACATAAGGCAAAGACCGTCGACATGCGTAGACTAGCATTTTTTGTACTAGCTAAACGGGTTGGCTACACTATGTTAGATTTGTTGGAAGGTTCCGGAGCAAAAAGTGAGACGGTGGCACTTTTTTCAATATAGTATAACATGGAA
The DNA here is from genome assembly GCA_030248225.1 of Trileptium ribeirensis. Lineage (NCBI taxonomy): Eukaryota > Metazoa > Nematoda > Enoplea > Enoplida > Thoracostomopsidae > Trileptium > Trileptium ribeirensis. The sequence continues at coordinate 11,970 of JASANE010018514.1, read as the reverse complement.
TGCGACTGCTGCGGCTTATCTTCCGAAAGACACACGGAACTACAAAAGTCATTTTACTATCCATTTACAGGTTTCCACCGTTATCTTTTTTTATAAAATCGCGGCCCTCTGATGAAATCTCCTTGACGACTGAATAGACGTGGAATCTTAGAATTATTTAAGTGTAAAATGTGAGAACGAAACACATCGCGCGAAAAAGTTTAAGGAACGTTTAACGATCTACCAAGTCACTGACCAGTAAGCAACAATTGAATAGGTGTGTAGCTCCCCCGAACGCGTAACTACAACAGCACTCCCAGAAACGCTGCCTATCCTTTTTAAACTTTTGGTTGAGATCAGTTCGACATATCTAACACCGTTTCAATTTTTTTCGGAACATGTTCGAGACTTGTTCGCACATAAAAAATTATGTTCGATGTCCGTTTGTTCGAAACTTAAGAGTCATTTCTGTTAAGCACTGTAAGAAGCTTGAATTGAGCGCTCATACCGCGCGGCAACTTTGAAGGTTTCTAGCTGTAATCTCAGAATTTGCGGCAAAACAGAATGATTACGAAACCGACTCAGCTGTGTTCTGTGGACTTGGACGATTTTCCAAGCCGTTCCTGCGTAAACTTTAAGATTCCCTATGTTCGCTCACGTTATATATTGACACCACTTTTAATGGGCCAACGTTAGGTAGAGCACAGGCCAAAATTTTACTACAACTATACGAATATAATATGAGGTTAGTCTTAACCAGCAGAAATAGGAATATATAGGAGGCTCAAAAGTATCAATTGAAAATCAACAAATATCACCCAAAAGGTTAAAACGACGCTCTGTGACGTCATGACTAGATGCCGAGGTGAAATCCTTGAGACAGAGACACTGTATTGGTTTTATACGGGAAACATAATGGGACCCACCAAACGTGTACCGATAAAGTTTTGGTTTACACAAGTCAAAATAACATGTTTGCGCACTACAATATTTTTTGCTCCAAAATTTTCTATGCCTTAAAATCCCTTTCTGCATATAGCTTTATTCAATCTGCGGTAGGATTTTAAGATCAGCTGACATGGTAAAGCATGACAAAGAACGAATATCACATTGCGATGTAATCTGGCTATTAACAGGTTGTTTACAAGAGAACAGTTATCGACTAAGCTTTTTTCTGCGCTCCCTTTTCAGGTTAGCATCAGGGCCTAGTTCCCGTTAGCCAGTTAGCGTTTTACATGACGCACCGGCCAGAAATGAGTGCTGCTCGTTTGCTGTTCAAAAATTATAATTTTTCCTCGAGATTTCCTTAAAATAATTTTACCGCACTTTTTTTAATGACTATTCGAAATGTGTTCGCAGCGAAATTTGTGAGAGTTGTTCGCAGATAAAAAATCTATTGCATCTTTGTTCGTTCAAGACTCATTTATGGCGAGTATATACTCTTTTACATATTATCAATATATACGTGCCTCAAAAATTGTTTCTAGGTACAATGTAAAACCACGAATCACTACGCTCGTCGTAAATTTTGCTTGGTCAGCTAGTCACATGAAAATAAATTTTGATAATGCTGCTAACGATCACACATGAATTTGACAATCTCAATGGTTATAGATACTAAAAAATAGAATTTTGTATTGATATACCTAGAATTTGTTGATATTATATTGCCTTATATAAAGCAGTCTTGCTCATAGTGTTCTTTTCGGTTACCCCCCCCAGGCCGAAAGCAGTCAATTCCGAAGATACAGTAACAAATATAAATTTTAGTACCGTTTGACTAAACTTGACGAGTTAGTCCAAAAAAATATCCGTTTCAGCCATTTTTATGACTAACTTTTTTTGGGTTCTCATCCCAGTGGAACAGGCTTAGCGTAAGACTTACGAATTCCACATACGTGGAAGCAACTCTTTAACTGATTGAACTGATTTTTCTCACGTTCCACTCATTACACGGTTGGAATGATATATTATGAAATCATATTACATTTATAGAGACAATTTTTTTCTGAAATATTTGGGTACCAAGGAAACGAAAAAAATCGGCAAAATTTTTTAGCATGAAAATGCCTGAAATGAATATTTTCTGAGCTGAATCGAATGGTAACAAAATTACTGTTATATCTTCATACTGAATAGCGTAACAGTAAAATTTCGGGTAATTTTTGTTCGAATCCCGTACAGCGCACACCAGAAATTTCGAGCGGGTAACTAGCTCGAGATTTCGAAACTACTGAAACAATAATAAATTCTAATTTTAGACAAATTTATGTCGAGCGAGCGACAGTCATTTTTGACTGTACTTCCTTTGTCCTTTTCGTCGCTAAACGCGGTAAACCCAACAGTTTTGTTGTTATTCTACTACTGCGACCTGACTGTAAATACATAACACCACAGACAGCAGAGTAACGCGGAAGCAGTTGAAAATCTATAGTCAATCATTAGTAATTCGATCATGTATCAGACGTTTCACCAACATTTCAGCCACATTTCCACGTTCTTTCATTATTAGAAATTGTGTCGTCAATTTAACCCAACAGCATCGGGGGATACAATGCGATAAAAAGGTTTCAAAAATAATATATGAATTTTTTAAACAGTAGTATATACTACAACACTTCAACTAAATTTGAATAAAATACCAACATCCGTTGCGTGTTGCCTTAGTTTGTACAGACAATAAATATGAGCCCGAAATATATCCAATAAACGTATTAAAACATACCCTTTAGCACAATAACAATAGACTCAAACACAACTACAAACGATGACATATTGATGAATGACACCTTCGTCCACGTCACTCAGAGAATATTCTCAGTTCTTCATTTTAGAATGCATTTTAGGGATATTCTCGTCAAGCCTCGCATAACCATCATCTATAAGTGGCTCAAAATGGGAAACCACGAGTCACTTAACGATACTGACTGGAAGCCCAATCAGGAATATCACCAGTCGATGATGGTCCACGCCGCTGGAGCGTGTGACACTCTTCGGCTTATCAATATAATAGACCGAAGTATGTGCTGGTCGTTTTCGCCCCTAACCGCCACCCGTAGATTTTCAATTCATCAAGTGGATCGAAAACATGACCCACCCTACCATGTTCTTGGACCACCACAGCCAGACCCACCTTTTTCAACTCACCACCATATACCCCACCTAGGGTCTTGAACCACAAAGTTCAGATCCCCAGGTTTTCGACCGACTTGGCGGGCCGACAATCTCTAGGGGACATGAGCGAAAACGACTGCGACGTATCGCGGTCGTTTAGATATACAAATATGTTAAGAAGTGGCACAATCTTCAGCAGAGTCGATCATCGTCGACTCTTGCTAATAATATCGAGCAAAACTAATCATTCATCAACGTGTCACTGCTATCCTGGAGCATACGGAAGTGTAACTTGTGTGGCAAATGGTGGGACCACAAGGCAATACTGCTCGACCTCAACGCGGAAGTAAATGCTGGTGCGTAGTGTTTAGCTCTGGTATTTTTATAAAACATGAGAAGGACGGAGATGTCACAGGTAACGTTGTAAGAATTGTGTTGGATAAACGAAAACAGATAAAAACGTTCCGATACATACGGTCGTTCGCACAGAGTTATTAATTATTCTCTTGCGGCCAGTCCATTTCGATTTAGTAGTAGTAATCTTTAAACGTTTTAAACCAACGCTTATTCCATTGTTCTTTGTACTGGTAGTCAGGCTTTTCGTCCCAAAGACCCAACTCACGTTCGAGCCGTATCTCGTCGGACTTGTGATAGTTATGATATTTAAGCAAATAGTCGATGCGCTTGTACAGCTCGTGATACGTTTTGGGCCAGCTTCGCTTCAATTTTTGATCGTACATATTGCGATAGTGAATGATACGAACGAGCTCGTTTGCCTTGTGATCGCCAGGAAATCCACGAAGCCATCGTGGGACGTGATAAAGAAGTTGAGCAGGATGTACTGAGCCATCGCCGAGCAGATCTAAAACAATAAAGCGTTCGAAGATTAAAATGGGTTACGATTACGTATTAAGTAATTTCGGAAGTCACCCGATGTAATATAAAGGAATGACTGATGTCAACCAGTAGCATAATGCAAAGTTAAACAATATAATCACGTTTGCAGCAGTGAGTAACCCGAACCGAAAATAGCCGTAGCCGGGACGTCATTTTTTGCCAAATCCGAAAACTATTCTTATCAATAAGGTAAAATTAAATGAAGTATTAATGAGCCTGGTTGATGGAGGTGCATGATGGGACATATAGGGTTATTCTACGGGTTAAAAACGCTGGTTTCATTTTAAAAGTAAGTTTGGTGTGTAAAACTAAATTCGGCACCAAACTAGAAATATGACATATTTGAAGTTACAAATTTTCAAGAAAATATGCTATGTTGCCGGGTATCTTTTCAAAATCTTATTGTCCCTGCATTTAAAAAATATATGTGGTTACGCTTTTTTGCTTAAGCTCGGACATATCCTTTAAAGCTTCTAATAGTATATTTTGGGATGTTTTCAAAGATTTCATGAAATTTTACCGCAAAGTAGGGAAACCTTTAATGATGCCCAAAATAAGGATAACGCGGCCAACAGCAGTCCAAAGCCACGGTATGTGAAAGCAACGCCAAATATCTACAAAAAGTAATAGAAAAACAGCATACCATAAAACTGCGCAACATTAAGAAAACCAACAAATGGAGAAACATCACCTAAGTCTTCCAGTAAGCTTTTCCATTCACTACCACAAACACTGCTATTATCAAAACATATAACGATGAGTAATAATCTCCAAAATTTAACACACACTATTATTGTAATATAGACTACAACATAGGTATTGCTCAATCAACGGTATATACAATAGAAATGAACGTAAATACGCGAGCACTTGCGAGTTCTTATTAAAATATAACTTGGAGATACCTATTGCTCATGTTTTTATACGTACTAACTACTTACCTATATAGTCGTTCTGGCCCATAAGCGCTTCTTCCTTACTCCATTCGTCTTCATATTTGTAAGACGGACCGGGTAACTCTGTCATGCAACCTTTAATTCTTGGCAACGATTCTCCTGCAACAAATAAATCAAAACCGGGTTTAAATTAAAGAATCAATGATACACGCAGTACTAATATCGTAAAGGCGCTATAAATCCGCCAGACAAACCAAAACAGCTAAAAGAACACTCGAATGGATTTAAGATTAGACGGGTTACTAAAATCTGGAAAGCCACGTATATGCAGCTTGCAGGACACGAGTCTAGCAACAGTGGGATATAGTTACAATAGAAACACTAACAAACGTAAACTGCACAGTGTATTCACGTGCTCAATCAGCCGGTGATAACTTATACGATGCCAGGCTCGAAAAAGGAAAACAAACTAAAATTTAAACACAAAATTAATAATGCTAATTAAATGGAATCCGTTTCGCGGTGTCAGGACGAACCTTCGACAAAGCTCGTGTGGCTGTCTGTGACTGCATATATTTATTTATCATTCTGGGAACAAAATGCATGTAACAGTGTCATGTGTATGTTTGAATTAATTGAAAAATACATTTGGGTGCTTATGTGTTTCTATGCTCTACGGATGCTTCTAAATTCGCATATTTTACGTATATATATGTGCGTGTATGATTCTAGGAATACATGCCTCTGTGCGTACACTGTGTTTCTGTTTGTGTCGCTGCCTGCATGTGTCCCTCTGCATATGTTTCGTGTAGCTCTCAGTCTGCATCTTTGCCTACGTCGTGCACATCTATATTTACGTGTGTATATTTCTATGTATATGCGCGAGCGTGTATGCTTGTCTGGTTGTATATGGCTCAGTGTAATGCATGTTTCAGTTGCACGTATGTATATTATACGTATGTTTATGCATTACTTTGTGTCTATGTGCTTACATGTGTGCATGTTTGTGTGTCTGTTACTTCTCTGCGTGCACGTCTCTAGGCGTAATGCCTCTACGTATGTGTCCACGTGTGTGTATATCTCTCTACGCAGGTCTCTGTCTATGTGTCCCAGAGTATGTGTATATTTTTTATGTATCTGTGCGTCATGTGTATGTTTGTGTGTGCATGCATTTCTATTTGTCGTACAAGTCATTGTGTGTGACTCTTTGTATGGACGTCTCCACACGTGTGTATATCTCTGTGCCTCTGTGGTGCATACTTGTGTCGATCTCTGTGCTTGCGTCTGTGATGTATGTCTTTCTCTGCGCACGTTTGTCTCAGAGTGCATATTATACGTATCTATTTGTGTATTTGCCTACATGTGTAAATGTTTATATCTGTTACCTCTCAGTGTATGTTTGTGTGCCTATTATCTATCTGTGTGTATGTCTACACCCGTGTATTTCAAAGCGTGTTTCCCTTTGTCTGTTTGTGTAAATATATATCGGTGTCCGATGTGCGTATGTTCTCTGTCTGTTTTTGTCTCTCAGATGTACAGCTATATGTATGTTTATGTAATCTCCCGATGTATATGTGTGGGTGTGTCTATGATATAAGTTTGTGTGGTAATGTGCGTATGCGTGTCTTGTGTAGGACTAAGTATGTGTATGTACATCTCCAATATTATGCTTGTGTTGCTCTTCAATACCCGTTTGTACACCTCTTTGTGTGCCTCTCTTCGTCTAAATCTGTCTGTGTGCTTTCGTGTATGTGTCTACGTGTGTATGTTTCTAGGCATGTGCATTTCAAAGCGTATTTGTGTCTCGCTGAGTGTATGCATGCCTGTGTATATGCATATATCTCTGTACGTGCCGCTACGCCAATTGCAACAATCCCCGATCTCGCTTATCGAACCAAGTACAGCGAACAGGGAAGAGTGGCGACGAGTGATCAGTATTGAGGCCCCCACAACCGTGGGGCCAGGTGAATATATCTCTGTGTGTAGGTTGTGGTCTAGGCGTATGTGTCTACGTGTGTACATGCCCTACCTGTGTATGCTCCACCGTTGTACGGCTGTATGTCTGTATATGTTTCTCCGTGTATATACCTAAACTAGCGATGCAACCTGAGCAAATTTTTCGATCGGCACCGGACCGTTCCGACTCACCAGATGAGTAGTCAAATGTTATCATAACATGTGTTAAGGAATTTTACAGAAACTATGAATAGCAAATTTAATATAAATTTTTGTGAATATACAGTATTGGTCAGAAAGATTTCAATGGTCTGGGTTCGTCTAGCGGTCCGGGCCGACTACGCTTTGTCATAGCCTAAATCATAGCCTGACTATAGCAAAATGACATAGCCTAAATTCATTTTACCTAATCCGTAATAAGACAACATACACAGCTACAGGAAGCTTTACTCACGCTATAACCTATTTTTACATAATCCTAGAACCAGCTAACTACCGTAATAACGCGCAATTCATAAGCAGCTATGCAGAGCTTTACTTGCTCTATAAAATGAGCCTAATATCAGCCATATATTAGTTATTTAGATATGGTCATTTTCCTGTATTTCGGCATCAGGGGCCCCTTAAAACCGTTTAGATGCTAATCCTAGACCCAAGGGTAGCTTTCCTTATCGAGTCTTAATTACTATACACAGGAAACCAGGTTTGGCTCAAATGTTCATTTATAACCTGGTTGTTAAGTATTTAATGCTAAAAATTAGTTACGTCGAACCCCTTTTGGACTCGACCCGAGCTTCTTAGGCCCACTTTTACAGTGGGAAGGACTTGGAACCATTTTCTGACGGGCCTAACTAAATTAACACGCATTTCAAGCCTTAATTTGAGCTATGGCGCGACGCGGTCAAATGTGGCCGAATTTGAGTTATGAATGCCACAAAAAAATCTACAAACTGACAGTTCTAAATTTCAACACATGAATAGCAAGAATTTTTTTATCACTCAGAATTCAAGTAAATTCCCGACTCGGATTTACAAAATTATTATTAAAATAACAAAAAGAAAATATTCATTACCGACGTGTTTATAGTTGAAGTAGTAGTCGTGTTTGCGGTCGCGTTTTGGTGGCTTTGTTCGATTAAATAGTGGCCGTGGAACACCGCTTTCGTCATAAATATTCCGGCGAGGTGACGCTGCTGCTATATTTCGACAGTACGAGCTCGGAAACGATAAAAAATTTCGAGCTAGCATTAATTTGAGCATAAATTTTGTTGCTAATTAAAAATTATAACGGTAATGTCAAAATAGCACTACTGAACATAAGTTTAACTGATCGCAATACCGTGCTTCACCTACAAATGCTGCAAAGATCTGAAAACGAATAACAGAAATTTCTTGCAGTTTGTCACACATTTTAGGGAAAAATCTAAGCTGTCAGCAATTTAGTTACAAAAACACTGCAGAGTAACACATAATTGGGATGAGCCACAATCCATATAACTGACAATCTCACAGAGAGGGCTCTTTCAGTAATAGGAGAGTGAGGCCCGTCGATTTAGGAGGTGGCAGATGGTTACGACGGAGTTAAGTAAATTTTTGAAATTTTTAGAAACTCAGAATTTTCCAAAAAATTTTCCGACGTTTTTTTTGCAATTTTATACAAATTTTAGCCAATCTATGATAATTTTCCAGAAATTTAACCCAGTTTTTGCCATAAAATTTTCGTGCGCCTTGATTGCAAGGCTAAGACTGGTAAATATGGCTTGGCGGTTCGACCCTCACCAGGGAACGCTCATACGCCCCAGGCATTTTAATTTCCCCTTTGGTGCCCCAAGTATTTATCTGCACTACTAAAAACACCAATTTCTCTCTGTGTGGCAAAAATAGCAAACTTTTCCTTATCGATCTCCAAAATTCACTAATTTGCCCGGGGGTTCTAAAACATCTAAATTGCTGTCAATCGATAGTGCTTCGCTATATATATAATATTCACGTTTATATATAACATATATACTTGATAACTTGACAGACACTCACTGTAAGGCCAAAACAAGGAATAGCATTCCGAAATTTGAAAAGTTAATATTTCGGGCAACTGACCGAACAAATATCGCTTTTCTATTTTAAAATATGTATGTCACTTAGGTAAAAATATTTCAATGGCAGCATTACATAAACGTGTAATTCCGTCCAGGATCTACTCAGAAATCTAGTTCAGACGAAGCGAGTGGAGTTTACACCGATTGCTTCGGAGGGAAACGTGAAAACTTTATGTCTGTCACTGTCACTCAGCTCATCTTGGGCTGGATGGATTTTGATATATATTTTTTATTTGATAGCATAATTGACGACGATGTACTCTTTTGCTGAAGGCTAACAGCTTCGACCCCATCTTTCGATCAGAATGGCAAAAACAAGTTTTAATTGTTTCTTGCCAAATCTGGCCGTGCGGTAGCTGTGTTTCTCAGGTCAAAGCTCATGACCGACCTCAACATCGAAAATCGGAGGTTTACATAAAATATCAAATCAGCTCATCGAGATCTACAACTTAGCCGAACAACAAACGGCGCTTTTTCGTGGGACCGCTTCCTGGGTCATAGTTGGCCCGAATATGATTCGTTGACCCTTTGCCCGAAATATTAACTTTTCAAATTTCGGAATGCTATTCCTTGTTTTGGCCTTACAGTGAGTGTCTGTCAAGTTATCAAGTATATATGTTATATATAAACGTGAATATTATATATATAGCGAAGCACTATCGATTGACAGCAATTTAGATGTTTTAGAACCCCCGGGCAAATTGAGTTGATTTTGGAGATCGATAAGGAAGAGTTTGCTATTTTTGCCACACAGAGAGAAATTAATGTTTTTAGTAGTGCACAAAAATACTTGGGGCACCAAAGGGGAAATTAAAATGCCTGGGGCGTATTAGCGTTCCCCTGGTGAGGGTCTAACCGCCAAGCCATATTTACCAGTCTTAGCCTTGCAATCAAGGCGCACGAAAAATTTATGGCAAAAACTGGGTTAAATTTCTGGAGAATTATCATAGATCGGCTGAAATTTGTATAAAATTGCAAAAGAAGCGTCGGAAAATTTTTTGGAAAATTCTGAATTTCCAGAAATTTTAAAAATTTACTTAACTCCGCTTCGTAACCATCTGCCACCTCCTGAATTGCACGAGCCTCACTCTCCTATTACTGAAGGAGCCCTCTCTGTGAGATTGTCAGTTATATGGATTGTGGCTCATCCCAATTATGTGTTACTCTGCAGTGTTTTTGTAACTAAATTGCTGACAGCTTAGATTTTTCCCTGAAATGTGTGACAAACTGCAAGAAATTTCTATTATTCGTTTTCAGATCTTTGCAGCATTTGTAGGTGCAAGCACGGTATTGCGATCAGTTAAACTTATGATCCAGTAGTGCTATTTTGACATTACCGTTATAATTTTTAATTAGCAACAAAAAATTTATGCTCGTATATTAATGCTAGCTCGAAATTTTTTATCGTTTCCAAACTCGTACTGTCGCAATATACAAGGAATCATGCTGCAAGATATTGATGAAGCGCGTTTGATGCCATTTAATTGGAGAAGCGATTAAAGGTGTTAAATACTAGCGTTATTTTTACTATAAAACATGCTGAATTAAATATTTTCTTTGTCATCAAGATTGGTATTGAGTTGGGAATTTACTTAATTTGAGTGATAAAAAATCTGTATTTCATGTAATCCAAAATTAAATAATGGTCCAAGTTTGTAGATTCTTTGTATTTACAGAATTAAATTTGGCCATTTAGCCTACTGGTTATATGGCTCAAATTAAAGGTTGAAATGCGTGTTTATTTAGCTAGGTCGTCAAAATGGTTCCAAGTTCTTTCATTAAAACAAGTGGACGAATAATGGTTTAATCCAAAATGTTTTTACTAAAATTACTTTTTAGCATTAGATTAACAATCAGCGCCAGAAATGCATTTGAGCGAAACCGTTTTTGGTGATAATGTTAGACCGATAAGGAAGTTAGATCCTTGGACCGAGGATTAGCATTAGTTCAAGGCCCCTGCACGCCGTTGGAGATATAATGTTATCAAAGAGTTACAAGCTGCTGATATTAGTTATTCACAAAGAGCAAATAAAGTTGCATAATGGCTTAATGATTGTAATGATTATGGAAATTAGTCGTTTAAGCGATTATGTAAAATTATATGCTAGAAAGCTTCCTGTAGCTGATTGGTTTATTACCATTAGTAACTATCATGGTCATTTGGGATGAGGCTACTATTAGTACTACTGCCCTATGAATATCAACCAAATTATTATTTTAAATTTTTGTTACCAATATGGGTATATTCACAAAAATCCATATTAATTGTTGCCATCCATAGTTTCTAAAATTCTTACATGTTATTACATTTTATTATTATTTGTGAGAAGCCTTGCAACCTTCTGCTATTAAAAATTTGCTCAGGTTGCATTGTGAATTAGGTATATACTAAACATATACACACATACAGCCAAGACTGTGGAGCATACACACACGTGCATGTATATGTACACATACGCCTAGACCAATTACACAGATAGTCCACTGGCCTCTATGGTTGTGGGCCTCAATACTCATTATCTGCTCACTCTTCCCTGTCTGTACTTGGTTCCATAGTGTATTGGATTGTTGCAATTGCAAGTGCAGTGACAATATATATGCATACAGGATGCATAAATATTAGCTACAGAATATGCTTTTAAAGGAGCATATGCTGAAAATATACAGTGAAGACAGACACTAAAGCACACAGACAGATTTAGACGAAGAGAGGCACAAAGAGGTGTACAAACGGGTATTTGAGAGCAGAAACACAAGCATATATCTCTGTACGTGCCAATGCCAATTGCAACAATCCCCGATCTCGCTTATCAAACCAAGAGCATGAACAGGGAAGAGTGGCGACGAGTGATCAGATCAGGCCCCAATGTGGTGCCAGGCGAGATATCTCTGTGTAGGTTGTGGTCTAGGCGATACGTGTCCACGTGCAAGGAGCCTGACTGTGTACTACTCCACCGTTGTACGGCTGTATGTCTGTATATGTTTCTCCGGGCCAGAAGCAATATGTGAAATGAACCAAGAGCAACCACATA
>JASANE010018513.1:0-97701 GCA_030248225.1 Trileptium ribeirensis | reverse complement strand
TTTACGTAATGCGTTGGGTTTTCTAGTTTTTTTTTCTTTTTCAATTATTTGTTCTTGTCATAAGTTGATTAATTGTTATTAATAGTACGTCCTCTGTTATTCTGGATTGACTATTACTAACTCACTATCGGGTAGACGTATTATAACAACAGAGGTAGAATCTTGGTAGTATGTTGATAAGTTTAGGGTTCTGTATTATATTTACATATATTTGGTTTCTATTATGCAGTCCCGTTAACAGGTTTTGTTAGCTTTCTGTGACGACACTGCTGAGTGACTCCCATGCACATATATACATACGTACTTTTCAAGTTCCCGAGCTACACCCATACAGCACATTTAAGTGACTTTGCAGGAGGTTACCTGCATTTCCTCTACCCTGCCGAGGCGGCGGGTGCGCTTGGCAAAGTAAGACCTAGCCGGGTTACTGGGAGAACAGAAAAAGGGCAGCCCATCCCTTAAACGGGAACCTCTGGGTGGGATTGTTCTCTCCCTTTCCGGCACCGTTTCACCACCCGTTGCTACCCAGGTTGCCACAACATAGGCTGCTCAATTGTTTGAAGGTTGTGACATTGCTAACATACTCTAGGGTGGGCCTAGTTACTGGAACTGGGTCGTAGCGCAAGCCTCGCCTAGGGGTTGTCCAATGCACAGGCCGGGGAAATTTTACGCTTAGAGGGCTTGGCAGCTATGGGCCAAGACTGATGTTCTATTAAGGGAGGAATCCTGGTGCTAGTTGTCCCACGAATGCTAACCCATAAAACTCTTAGTTTTTTAGATTCTCCGAAGCTTACTGAACCATACAGGTAAAGCTACGCATGTTAGGCGCATGTAATTCCAGCAATACATGGTATTTACAAACTACTCATTTCCAAAAATTCTAAAAAACCAATACAAATATCGTTATCGTGGTGTACGTCCTCCACATCGCTGGATAGGAGCAACCATATTGGTACCCATTGCCGTTAGTGCTTGTTATTTTCTTACCCCAGGTGCATAAGGCCGGGGCTCGTTAAGTTTTATACATAATCCGTTGGTTGCTAACATTGTTATTTGGTAAATTTTGAAACTTTCAATTTAAAATTTAATATTAAAATTTCTCCGACAAAACGCTGTAATTGTTGACTTAACTTGAGTTACCCTAGTTACCTCAGTTACCCTTTTTTTTAATTTTCAAAAGGTGCTGGTCACATCACATCTACCCTTCCCTATGTTAGTGTCAGCCTACCTCAAGGATCTTATCGCTTTGTGTGTTGAAGGTGCTGGGCACTTACTAAGCACCCCTAGCTTGCTGGTATATCCATTACCGCTATGCATATATCTTACTGGGTTATACTGAGGATGCGCCAATTGTTATTTAATTTCAGATGACCTGTACATAGTGTTAGTTTTAGCGTTCTGGTGTAACTTCAGCCCACCGTTTACTAATATTACGCTCGAAACAGGTAATATGCGGATTTTCTATTTATTGGTTCGTACATGAATCGAGTTAGGAACATGGAAAAATGTATCTTAATGTAGCTTACAAAGTTTGGTCCTAATGGATATAAATGCTTCCTCTAGCTCCATACCCTGCCTTAACTCGGGCCGCTTTGCTGGGTTAAGACAGAGCTTGGACGCCTTCAGAGCTAATGCAGCTCACTTCTACCTTGGTACCAGTTGATCCTCAGTAAGAACTGAAATTATGGACAACGTTTTTCGGTTCCTTCCCCTCGAAATTCACACAGAAACTCTGGTTAACAAATGCTGCTGGTTGTTACTCGAACACTTTTTCATGGTATTTTTAATTAAATATTTCGATATTGAAAGTAAACATTTATATTCGTGAGCATGTTTCGACGCAAACCTAAATTAAGCTGTCCACTCTACCGATTCGGACACTCGGTGCAGTATAAAATTTTGTATGTTCAGAAGTTTTTTAGAAACCCTAAGCTGACTTCAGTGCTATCCTACACGGGCACGGCAGGTAATCCGAAAATTCAATGCAAAATCATGCAACAAATGATTGAGATGCTGCAGACTTTTTACTCGAGGTCGCTGTAGTTTAACCGTGCAGTATTTTCCAAATCAGTTGGCATTTGTAAAACTATAACACTTAGTTGCCCTGACAGCTTAATAAACTTTATATAAAGTTATTTCTCCCTAAAACCGTGTACAGGTCATCTGAAATTAAATAACAATTGGCGCATCCTCAGTATAACCCAGTAAGATATATGCATAGCGGTAATGGATATACCAGCAAGCTAGGGGTGCTTAGTAAGTGCCCAGCACCTTCAACACACAAAGCGATAAGATCCTTGAGGTAGGCTGACACTAACATAGGGAAGGGTAGATGTGATGTGACCAGCACCTTTTGAAAATTAAAAAAAAAGGGTAACTAGGTAACTAGGTAACTCAAGTTAGGTCAACAATACAGCGTTTTGTCGGAGAAATTTTAATATTAAATTTTAAATTGAAAGTTTCAAAATTACCAAATAACAATGTTAGCAACCAACGGATTATGTATAAAACTTAACAGCCCCGGCCTTATGCACCTGGGGTAAGAAAATAACAAGCACTAACAGCAATGGGTACCAATATGGTTCTCCTATCCAGCAATGTGAACCGTACACCACGATAACGATATTTGTATTGGTTTTTTAGAATTTTTGGAAATGATTGGTTTGTAAATACCATGTATTGCTGGATACATGCGCCTAACGTCGTAGCTTTACCTGTATGGTTCGTAAGCTTCGGAGATCTAAAAAACTAAGAATTTTATGGGTTAGCGTTAGTGGGACAAGTGACACAGGATTCCTCCTTAATAGAACGTGGGTGTTGGCCCATAGCTGCCAAGCCCCTAAGCGTAAAATTTCCCCGGCCTGTGCATGGGGCAACCACTAGGCGAGGCTTGCGCGAAGACCCAGTTCCGGTAACTAGGCCCCACCCTAGAGCATGCTAGCAATGTCACAACCTTCGACGATAGAGCAGCCTATGTTGTGGCAACCTGGGTAACAACGGGTGGTGAAACGGTGCCGGAAAGGGAGAAAAAACAATCCCACCCAGAGGTTCCCGTTTAGGGGATGGGCTGCCCTTTTTCTGGTCTGCCATAACCCGGCTAGGTCTTACTTTGCCAAGCGCACCCGCCACCTCGGCAGGGTAAAGAAATGCAGGTAACCTCCTGCAAAGTCACTTAAATGTGTGTATGGGTGTAGCTCGGAACTTGAAAAGTACGTATGTATATATGTGCATGGGAGTCACTCGGCGGTGTCGTCACGAAAGCTAACAAAACCTGTTAACGGGACTGCATAATCGAAACCAAATCTATGTAAATATAATACAGAACCCTAAACTTATCAACATACTACCAAGATTCTACCTCTGTTGTTATAATACGTCTACCCGATAGTGAGTTAGTAATAGTCAATCCAGAATAACAAGAACGTACTATTAATAACAATTAATCAACTTATGACAAGAACGAATAATTGAAAAAGAAAAAAAAACTCGAAAACCCAACGCATTACGTAAAAATAAAACTATGGAAGAAAAACCACAACGAATAAATATACACGCGTATAACATACTGCCGTCGTACAAAAACTCCTCGTCTAATACACTCTCACTCCACAATGACTGCTGGCGCATGCGCATATATTTTTCTGGGCATGCGCAGATTTTTCAATCGAACAAATTTTATTTAGTAATAATATTTATTATTATATTATAGTATATATATTTTTCCAATAGATTTTAAGTAGTTTTAGGCTAAAGATTTGGGTTTTATAAGGTATTCCACATAAGTTAGGTGGATTTCCGGATAGGAATAAGGCGTTATGATCCCCTGGGATAGTTTGAGGAACCCCTTGGTTGATAGAATCCTAATATATCTATAAATTTGGTAATAAGGTAAAAAGTGGATTTTTAGGTAAATTCGAGCACCGAATTAGGTAGAAGAGTGACGTATCTCAAGATAGGGGTGTTTAAAAGGTTCACCCGAGTAGAGATAAGTGTTACCCTACCGAGGATAAAATATAACACACCCCACCGGAAGGAATTAATAATAAATCAGAGAGAAATATGTTTTTTAAACAAAAGTAAGGGAATATATAAATTTGTAAATTCCAGCCCATGTTTAGGAAGTAATATTCCCCGAAATATGAGTAAAATGGGGTGGATACCCGAGGTGTGGTCGCGTGCCATTCCGCTCGGGAGGCATAACCACTACCACCTTTAGGAAAGTTTTGAAACTAGAATTTATCTTGGTGTTTGGTTTAAAATATGAAATATTACTAAATTTTGGTTCCAAATTAGTATCACGGGGTAATATATATAAGACAAAGAGGAAATAAAGGTTTCTATAGGAATTCGGGTAGATATCACCTCTTTGTAGATGATATAAGGTTCACTTCCCTAGAGAGAATAATCATTTCCCTGGGGAAGGAAGGTGTAAATTGTAGATAAATCTGTCCCATAGGTAGAGACATGGAAATTTGTGGAATTATACCTTTTAGCTTGTAGGTTATGATGAAAGAGCCATATAACCCAAAGAAAGGAAAATAAGGATATCCAGGACTAAAATAGTAGAAAATGTCCTGGCAAGAGAGGTTATAAAAGCCGCCCCTCTGGGGGAATCAATATCTCCCCCGGGAGAGTAATTAATTCATTACAATTTTAGAGATAAAGTCCAAATCAGTGATATATGGTTTCTAGGGAGGAAAAATACAAGGTTGGACCTGCCCAAAAGTTGACAATTGCTACTTTGTTCACCTGTACAGTGTTTGCAACATAATAGTTGTTTAACAAAGTTTGTTTCGTTAATATGTCAAACTTGCATTGCATATGTCGTTAACCCTGAGGGACAGTGCAAAGCACAGGATAACGTTGCTAACTTTTGGCATGAAAAATAGATTACTTTTCAAGTTGGTTTATGTAGTGGGCTAAAATCGGTAGCTTTTCGTGTCCGTTTATATGTGACAAAACCAATAGTGCTTGAGTCGTATGTATCTAATATGGAAAGTGTTTTAGGTGCCTGGAGAGCATAAAATATTAACCCTTGAACTTGTAGCATATACTATTGACAGTCGTGATTTATAAATCTCGTGTTTTCAAACATTTAGTCACGATGAACGAAACAGTTCCATTTACTAAAAATAAAACGGGTTGACGGTGTTTTATCCTATGAAAAGGGTTCGGAAACTGAATTTGGCTTACGAAAACGATCACTCAGCCATAGCGCTCCGTTTAGTTTCGCTTTACAAGTTCACTAGTAAAAATTTCAACGCGGATACTTTAATACGTGCAATACGATAGGTTACATCGAAAAAAATTTTTGTTTTTCGTCTCCAAAAGTCATAAACTCCTTATTGAAACTTTGTTGCTCTATAAGCGGCTTTAGTGTTTAAATCCACCTATTGGTTTTTCTGACGGTGCCAGGGACACTGTACACAATCATTTTACATAAGGTGTGTTAACAGCACGGTGTAGCGGATACTATAAACATTTTAAAAAACTTTTGTGTAACCGGCTACACCCTACACTACCAATGTGTGGCACAGAAACACTACGGTGTATAATGGAAGGTGGCAGAGGCACCCAGGGTGGACATAATTTCCATAATGTAGTAAAAGTTGTATAACCTCTTGCGAACGCATAGAGCTAATACGGCGTTCACGTTATAACGTCCCCATTGTTTGGAACCTATATCCATCACA
Source organism: Trileptium ribeirensis (assembly GCA_030248225.1). Lineage (NCBI taxonomy): Eukaryota > Metazoa > Nematoda > Enoplea > Enoplida > Thoracostomopsidae > Trileptium > Trileptium ribeirensis. Next base: position 92,008 of record JASANE010018513.1, on the reverse strand, counting down.
CAGTGTCGGGTACACCATGAATAACCGGGTGTCTTGGATACCCCACGATTTTTTTACATTTTTAGGTGTAGCTAGCACGGTGTTTTACAATTTTTCGATGGTATCAGGCACACTGTCCTAATTCTTCCCTTTCGTTGTGGGTGCCCGGTATACCATCTAATCAAAGTACATAATGGTCTTAGCTACAGCGTGAAAATAAGCGGTTGCTCATCAACATTTCAGCAGAACAATACGAGATCAAATGGATTTTTCCCAGCAATTTACTTTTTAAATATTTTGATATGTTAAGATAGCTACCACCGTTGCTTACGCACATAGCTATTGTAGCTAGCCACAATACAAGGGATTATTTTGGCAAGGCTGGATCCAGGAGGCACCCATTGGTCGTATCCCCCACCGGAGTATGCATAGGTGCCCAATATACGTTGCCTAAGGAGTGTAGTATGTTTCTGCGGGGGTAGACCAGGCACATATTTGTTCATAGGTGAAAGAGATTACTAGATTTCCTGAGGCTCGGATCGCGCTTGTGGCGTCGTGGATCGCCACGGTAGGAAGACTATTCTCCCCTCCCCCGCCGAGTGTGGCGGCTCGGGTTCGAGAAAGGCTTGCGTAGACTAGGAGGGTTTCGCACGTCGGGGGGAGGGGGTACGGCGGCTAGGCGAAGAGGGGCTGCGGCGGCTCCGGCAGGGTAGGAATGCGACACCTTGGGGAAGGGAGGCGGTGCGGCGTCTCAGAGACTGGGGATGCGGCACTTCGGTGAGGGGGTGCGACGCCTCTGGGGAGTGCGGCGCCTGGCGCAGCGTGTGTGGTGCATCACAGGGGAGGTCGGGAAGTTCGGGATAGCGGGAGAGGTGATACCCCACGGGGAGGGGTTATACACCTTTAGCGCAACGCCTCGAAGAGGCGCCTGAGTGGTGGGGACGAAATCTCAGTGGCAGGGTGCGAGGCCTTTGGGGGGCCGCAGGGCAGCGTGCGTGGTGCACCAGAGAGAGTGCGCGGTACCTCAGGATTGGTGCGGCACCTCCTGAGGAAGGCGATGTCTCGGGAGATGCCTGCGGGGGGGGTGGTTGCGGCGACTCGGGAGAGAGCTGCAACACTTCGGTGAGGGGGCGCCTCGGTGACGGGGTGCGATGCCTCTATGGAGTACGGCGCCTGGGACAGCGTGCGTGGCGTACCAGAGGAGGGTCTGGCGGCAGGGGTGATACACCTCGAGTAGGAAGGGCGGTGTTCGTTTGCATATGTGTTCATATCTGTTAGTTTCAGTAATGTCACAAAGATTTCATAATAAACGAAAATGGTATCGGTGCCCTCTCTACTGAACGGCTTTTTAGTAACATGCATGTTGAATATATCAAATAAGCTATAGATGGTACTCATGACACCCTTATTCCGCGAAAACAGGTAGCTACGCGGTATTGCAGATAGCGCAATGTTTTAATGCATTAGCTATAGGGTGTATCGAAGACCCTCATGAAATATATATACAGTAATGGCGTGACCCTTAATACTGTCGCTGTTGCAGGGTAATACTTCCCCCCGTGTAATCCTTCCCCCCGGAAGAATTACACTAGGGTAATTCTTCCCCCCTATAGTCCAGTGTAATTCTTCCCCCGGGGGAAGGATTACACTAGGGTAATTCTTCCCCCCGAGTATCCAGTCAATTCATACAGTGTAAAACTTAATGTTTCAGATTTTTAGTACAGATAAATGGGAAATGAGTAATTCTATTATAACGTTCTCGGATATCAAAAAATATCTAGCTGGCAAACTGTCTGGTAATAATGAAGAGCTGTTTCCTTCAAAATGGTCTAGTTTTGAAGCGAAAGAGTTGAAAAATATGAAACGGAAGTTGCGAGCTCGGGCGTCCCGATTTCTGCTGAGTGAAGGTAAGCTCAAGATCAAAATAAAAGGAAAAGAAAAAGAGCTAGTTGCTGATGAAGCACAAAAAGCTGAAGTACTACGGCAGTGTCACGACAACAGAGGACACCTTGGTCGTGATAGGACATATGCAGTAGTTGCACAAAGTTATCATTGGGATAAAATTTATGAGGATGTGAAAAGTTATGTGCGTTCATGTCCTAAGTGCCAACTAGCTAATCCCGCTGGATTCGACAAGGAGTCTGCGTTACTTCATCCTTTGCCAGCAGAAGCGCCGTGGCATCATGTTGAAATTGATCTGATCACTATGCCAGTAAGTTTACAGGGAAACAGGTACATATTGTCTCTTGTTGATATTATGACCAAATGGCCTGAAGCCGTGGCTATAAAAGATAAATCTGCTCGCACAGTCGCAAACAGTTTGTATACCATATTTTTACGAATGGGTTTTCCTGCTGTAGTTTCGTCAGACCAAGGTCGTGAATTTATTAATAACATTCTTGAAAGTATGCTGCTGCTCAATAAAGTTGAAAAGCGCATGTCTTCATCTTACCATCCAAAAAGCCAGGGTCTAGTCGAAAGGTCGCTCTTCATTATTACCAGACAGTTTGCCAGCTAGATATTTTTTGATATCCGAGAACGTTACAATAGAATCACTCATTTCCCATTTATCTGTACTAAAAATCTGAAACATTAAGTTTTACACTGTATGAATTGACTGGATACTCGGGGGGAAGAATTACCCTAGTGTAATCCTTCCCCCGGGGGAAGAATTACACTGGACTATAGGGGGGAAGAATTACCCTAGTGTAATTATTCCGGGGGGAAGAATTACACGGGGGGAAGTATTACCCTGCAACATCGCTACAGTATAGTCACAAGCTCAGGGGTTAAAAAATTCAAAACGATGGGGACATTATAACGTGAAGGCGGCATAATTTTGGATATTCCACAGTGAGTGTCAAACATCGAATGGCATGTAAAATCACGCATTTATTGGAAAAACATTTTGGTTTAAACGTTTTTAGGGAACGTGAATAAACCGAAAAATCGTTGTCCCAAATGTATTTAACGAAGATTTACTGAATCCCTCAAACAAGCTGAGTCGTATGGTGCTAAAATGAAGCGTTGCGTTTTCATTTTTAACCCGAGGAATAAACGTAAAAAACTAAACGTCCCTTTGTGCACAAGTGGAACAAAGCCGAATTTAGATATTAATCCATCACATTGTGATTAGTATTTTAGCTAAATCCAAAAATACCGCAACTTTTTAGGTGATTGTTAGCTCGTTTTTCCAGGATCCTAAGGTCTTGGGCAAGTACTCCAAAAACAACTGAATTGTTTGCGCTTAACTTATAATTCAAGCGTTAAGCGGAATAGTGCAGTTTGGGTAATAAAAGTGGAAGACTGAAGGTGAGGGAAATAAAACTAGGGGACGTTAGAGCCTTTTCAAGAGATGCTGGTACAGACTCATTTTGGGCAATACTCGGTGTTGATGAATCAGAACCAGGGAGGCCGGAGTGTTAAGATCCAGAAGTTGAACTAGATTGTAGTATAAAAGGTTTGAGTGTAAATTTTTAGTTTTAACTCTTTCTGGATTAGAATTTCTTTCAAAGGAACTATGTTTAAGGGGGATGATCGCTCACTTTGAAAAGTGAGAAGATACGTACCCCTGTTCCTACCCCTTTGTTTCTTGTTAAATCCGCTGTGCTATGTACGTTTATCAGCTCGACAAGCGGAATGCTATCCAGGGCGTACAAGCTTTGCCAAAATTTAGCATATATACTGCATGTTTATGATATACCATTTTTCATTTTTAGATCGCCCGTTAACATTTAGAAAACGGTATTTATTATTGCATTGTTTTCTTAACACATACCAAACGCAAGAGTACTTAACAGGCGCAACAATAGACCAATACATACCTGTCTTGTTTTGATACATAATGAAATAAAAAAGTGCAATATATCACTGTAAACAATTTTCCATGTCGTATATATACTGATGAAAGAATAATACATGCGTACATTTTTAAAACTTATGTTGTCCAAAATTCCAAATTTGCAGTTTGTTCAATGTTACACTCCGGTTCTCCGTTTTTTGATATGGAGTAAACCCACTAAGATTCATCTGAGCAAACTTACATAATCAACATCTTCGCTGTGCGTATCTTTCTGAAATTTTACATCAACCAAAATATTAATAATGGTACAGTAAAATTCGGTCAAACACAGCTGCATTAATAGATTCTTTCCGGCGCTTAATTACTTGGCTTCAAGTTCTTGTTTTACGAATTTCAATTCGAACTACGCCTACGATCTCACATGCAATCCAATCCATGGTGTCGGTGTGAAAAATTTGGAGATGCATATTTTCAATAATCAACTCCACGCATTAGCTGATATGTGCTCGCTTTTGTTGGTCGTGATCAAGAACTACAAAAAAATGTTGCAAAGTGAAAAATTTGGAGATACATATTTTCAATAATCAACTCCACGCATTAGCTGAGATGTGCTCGCTTTTGTTGATATTAAAACTCGTGATCCAGAACTACAAAAAAATGTTGCAAAATGAAAAATTTGGAGATACATATTTTCAATAATCAACTCCACGCATTAGCTGAGATGTGCTCGCTTTTGTTGATATCAAAACCCGTGATCAAGGACTACAAAAAATGTTGCAAAATTTAAAACGATGAGTCAAACTACATGATAGTATAATAATTAATATGCACAATTTCATTAAGGTGAAATGTAGAATTATTACTAAATATCGGATAATCATACTAAAAGCAAAATACAACCAAACAAATTTACAACATGCACAGTTAACTGAACCCATGTCCAGGTTATCTGTGTGGATGGTGTACCTATGCTGAAAAACATCAAAATACCGACGTCATCAAATCACGTACACTGGCTCGACAGTAATTCTCGCTCAACGCTGAAAATCAAATTTACAATAAAAGACCCGATTTTTGTGATCAGAAGAAAACACTGAAATCATCCTCCAGCACTACATATACCAAAACTACGTATACAAAATATTTGAAAAAAATATGTAAAATTGCTAACAGCTAAAGCTTGTAATAATGAGATACATATTATGCATACCGGTATATCGTTTGTAAAGTAAAACAACGGTAATTACAACAGACTAACCACAGTACTTCCGCATAACTCTGTAACGCACCGCCACATCTTTCAAATAATAACCGTAATGATAATGTCTGAGCCCGGGTAATATTTCACACACCTATATACAAGGCTTAAGGTGCGTTCACGTGTTCAAACATTTTTCTCAAAACTCGACCTCAAATCTGGATCAACATTGTTGTCTAATTTGTAATGAAAAAGTATGGCAATCCGTAATAATTTAAAATTTGAGATCTATTCTTTCACGGCAGTTCTTCTTTCGCACGATCTAATTCATCAAAAGTGCAAAAAATACGTTCAAATTTTGGGCAAATTGTTTAAAAGTGTGAACGCACTTTAGACTTGATTGCTGACACATCATAATGAAACCGAATATTGTCGTTCATAATATTAATACAGCAAGTTCCATCCAACCACTGAAACTATTAGTAGAAGGCCGCTGCAGAGTTAACGGTTCGTGACTATTATCGATGCATCATAAACTCTTGACTACTGTTGAATACCGGCCGGATATTTGTTTTGCCCGAAGGCTGTGAAATTTTGCGACCGGCCGCCGAGCGGTAAAACAGCCGTCACGGCCAGCGACATTTCCGGCTGGTATTCAGCTAGTACTGCCAGCGGACTTCTCCAAGATTAATTTTGCAAAAGCTTCCTGAGGTTTTTCCTTAAAATCTATTTTTGTGCTGATTATGAGCGAAATTTTTATTGCTCATTTCGAATCTTCCAATGTCATTAATGCGCGAGTACACTTAAGGCGACCCCAACTATCCTATTTGGTAATTGTTACGGAATGATTTTTGCACAATTGAAGTTAGGTGTAAAACTGTTCGCGCCCATACTGGTCATTTTCGAAATCTAGCCATTTTGTATTCGTGAATATTCAAGTAAAATTACCCAAATTTTTGAGGACGAAAATTTGTCGAATTTGATTTAAACCGGTTTGTTCGAAAACTCCAAGAGCTTAACTACAGCAACGACATGCTTGTGATGTCACTTTTACACAAAATTTGTTCGCGAACAGTGAATTATCCAAATTTAGATGGTTTGACATTAGGGAACCGAATTTCTGTAAACTGAAAACGCGAAATTCTGTTCGAACAAAAGGTATAATTTTTGGCACTTGGATTTGATTCTTCCAATTTTCGGTTAACGAATAACGAATGAAATCCAGCCTATTTTCTGTAACATGGGTTTACGATTCAATATCGATTACAAAATTGGATGGTTGTTGGGGTGACTTTAAATTTACTCACACATAATATGCGGTGCACATTACTTATTATGTATTCTTACAAGGGCGTCGACACGGGGCACTTGGGAATCGTGGACCACCAGTTGGATATTGGTACCCTTGTAGTTTCCAGCTGCAGTAAAATTTTTTCAACAGGCTATCGCCAGACCATATCATGATTTGATCTTCACAATGCGTGGGTGCCTCCCAGGTTCAAATTTTGTAGTGACGCGCCTGCATTCATCCCCTACACAGTTACATGTAAAACCATAATGCTGTTTAAGCTGTTTAGATTCCATTACATTGTAACAAATACTTTGTCTGTGCAACTAGCTTCAAAAACAGCTAAATTAAAAAAAAAACATCACCTATATTGTCCATATTTACCACACATGTGTAGAGAAAAAGCGTAAATAAGATATAAATTTACTCTGTTCCATGATTGAAATACCTTTCCTACCCGACGTTGGAATATCGGCATACCAAGCCGGCCGCTAGCCTGCGGCCGCGGCTTTTCTGGATGTTGTCCAGTTCTACTTTTCACAGCGGGCAAGACGCATAGCTTACGCTTCTTCAGGTCTGCTCGGTGTTTTCTGATTTTTTCTGATTCATAATTCGGATCTTGACGCTTCGAACACGAAACATTCTTGAAATTCTAGTAAGTCATGTAGCGATAACATTGAAATATCATCAATCACTACGAATAATAAAAAAATTTAGATGGGCTCTGACAACTATCATTCTGATAAGGAAAGCTTGCACAGGTAGGAATTTTCGACACTCAATGCCACACTGATCCTACACTGACTTAGTATCGAACAAAACTTAACTGAATACCACACGCAAGCGATATATATTAACACACGCATAAAATCTGTATATATACAGTGACATAAAATTATAAAGTCGCAAGTGGGACAGCGCAGTGTGAAAGCAAATATAATTTCATCAGGCGTTAGCCAGCGTGATTATTGTAAGAATACGAAGGATCTGGAACATTTTATATCAGTAATTACGTGATATAAAATCAGAATCACCGCGTAATACAGGATTCATATAATAAGCTAACACGATATACATGATGCATGTAATAAGCTAACACGATATCATTGTCAGACTGTTAGACACAGTTTTTATGAAAAGACAGTGACTTTCTAATAGTACGTTTTCTGGCGATGTTTTCTGCAGAAAGTTCAGTGACTTACTTTAATAGGTTCTGTCGAAAAGGCTTTGTTACGTTTGCCGCCGGAAAATAGCGTGGTCTTTGCCTCCACGCTGCCGCAAACAGCACGATGTTCCAATCAATTTTACAGCATCTTTAACTCTAACGCACCGACGAACTTCAGCTTTGTATGGCTAGTGGCGAAAGGCAGGTGAACTCCAAAATTAATCACGTTAGTTAATACAGTAGAGCGACGAAACCGATATAAGTTTGTAATTTGTGGGACTGTCAGTCCTGAAAATTCCCTGTGTCCGCCGATACTGGCCTACTAGTGGTGAACAAGCCTGCAGAAACTCTGGGGCTTATATATTTTTGCACGCTCGCAGACTTCTCTGTGTCAACCTGTTTCAACAAAAGGACATTTTATTAAGACAGATAATTTGACAACGTTCCTTGTGTTGATTTCGGGCAAGCAGTTCGCTACGTCATTATACGCATTGCTAGCATTCCGGCAGTCGGACAGCAAAGAAAGCCTCTACAGTCATCCACAATGACTGATGTAATATGTTTAGAAGAAAAAATAGATTTGAGCGACTTAGTTATAGGCTTAGTATAACGTTACAAAACTGTGAAACTAAGCTTAAGGTTTGAAGGGTACCGATAGCGGTATATCTTGCTTTACACCTATTGCGTTGTTGAGGATTTTTTTACGAGTACACATAAAGCTATAATAGCTGATGTTACAACGAAGACGCCATGACACGAAGGAGGAGTGGGAAAAGCTTAATTTCTTGAAACTAAAAATTGTTTGAAATCAGCTTAATAAACGAAATTTCATGAACGACATTGGTGTGCATATTATCACAGACGTTTATTACTTTCATTAAGTTCACATATATACAAACAAATGCCGAAATCGCATACATTAACCCACTACAATTACAATAACCGTTCAAGTTTGTGTGTGCAAAGTAAGCTCTGACTGCAGAAACTAACGAAGACAACACAGCAATTTAGAACCAATTCGGAATGCGAACATCACAAAGCTGTACAAGTGAAAATAACAACATCAATAATGTATTCCGTAACTCGCACAGCGAGAGGAAATGGTGCGAAAAACCAGGCTCTACTAAATTATTGGGCTATATATATTCACGCTATTACAGATATCAAGATAACCTATTCAGCGACTTTTAAAAACGTATAATACACAGGCTGCCACAACTTTTCGGCTGCAAAATTTGCGTTTTTCCGGCTTTTTAAACTATATACGTTTTCTCCGCTGTCTCATATCAATTTTCTCGTTTTTAGCAGATCATTTTTACGTTTACCGTGTAACGTATCTTCGCACATGGTCAGATTTAAACAAAATAACATGTAGCCTCGTACGTAATAGAACCCTATAACATACATAGTAACTCGCGCATAGACAGGAAACTGATCAGAGCGCGTTGCTAGTCTGCGGTCAGTGATTACATCAAAATTTCAAAATTGAGCTTCCTGAGCCCAGTTCTAAACTCATAGACAATAATTCAGCAGCAATACAATAAAAAAGTGAGTTACTGCCATTTTCAGCACAATGAAATCTATAGAACAATATATTTTAACGTAAGCACCTAGTGCCTGTGGTGTTAGACGCATGCCACGTCAATACAATTGCTTTCATTGTATTAGGTAAATCCAATAACGTATGGAATCCCTCCAGCATACTACGAAGAATTAAATTGAAACATGCTAAAATTTGACTATTTTTGCTGCTAAAATTTAGTGTAAAGTTGTAGTCCCAATGATAGAATTTGGCATAGAGGTTCGTTTTTGACGGGTACTGGGAACAATACACCCATAGAAATTGATCTACTAGTGTTCGATGATAAATTTTATTTTTTCGGTGTTACATTTATTGTTCGTCCGGTTTCCGTCTCTCTATCAATTTATAGTGTTGTCCGAGATCTCCCGTGAGCGGCAACCCGAAATACGCCCAAAACGTCCCCCAAATGAAACGTGCCAAAACAAGTAGAAGCAGTGTGATTTTCTGACATGCCAGATTGAACTTCACAAGCCCCATTCAAACTTTCATTAAAGCAGCAGGACACAGACAAAGCAACCCGATCTTTTGAGCACCTTTTTAAAACCAAATCACACTTCACTTCTTCTCACAATGGCAAAAACACGGAAGCATTAACAATTATCAAATGCAACCTAGAGAAATTAATATTTCTACAGTTTAAGCGAAACTAAATTTTATCCCTTCCCATAGGGGCGAAAATGACGGGAACATTAAAAAATTATCAACTGCTACTTCAGAAAAATTAGTAAATATTTTGGTCCTTTTTTCGCAGCATAGATGCAAGTACTACACGTAGCATCAACAAAATTGAAAACCAAAGCTCAGTTTGCTTCTTCGCTCAATGGTGAAAAGGAAGGAAACATTAAAAAATTGTCAATTGCAACTTGAGAAAAATCAGTATATGGGACATTTTTCGCGTAGTTCAGATGCAGATACCACCAGCAGCATAACGTTAAACAATGTATATGCTGCGTATTGCATTTATCGTACTAAGCCAGCCCGAAAACAACAACATGGGAAGCTTCCACAGACAGCAACTTTTGAAATATACCAACATTAACCATTTGTATCCTACTGCAGCATCTCGCATGATAACAATATAATTACAAAAACAATGCAAAACCAAATATCAACGCCTTTAATGGCTCAAGAATCGTATAAACATTTTGTTCACCGCCAATAAGAAAGAAACACACTTAGTTTATTTTCGAACATTTCATTTTTCCATTTAGTAGGTCTAGCTCGAAAACCATCAGTGATCATATACCATTCCTGCTATTACAATACAAAGCAAATATTTACAAAACCGCAATAATACAAACTATTTTACACTTTTATAATGCGAGATACTGGTTACTATCACGATATTAGACATACTAGTAATACCGAATACGCCACGCTGATCCAGAAGCAGTTCTAAGTAGCAAGAACAAGAATAAATAAAGCGTTCAAACAAGTCGTTCGTTCAAACAAGTGTTTGTACATAGGTACACCATCAAACATCATTATAATGCATTCACGCTGCGCATGCTGAAGCCGTTAAGAAACAAACGTCATAGCCTTTCTATCGAAAAGCTGTTCTACTCTTTTGTGTAGGCTTACAAACAACGCATCGTAATTTTTGAAAACAAACGTCAGTGGCCTGCGACGTGTCGGTATCAAAGAAAATTATTTTCGCAGCATAAATATTGCGATCTCAAGGATCTATGGCACCCGAAATAATTACGGTTGAAAGCTTGGAACAAATAATCAAGATACGATTAGTAAAAGGAAAGATGACTGTTCGATGCTACTGCCACACAGCTAATTGTTTAAAAGAGCTTTACGGAAATCTCCGCTATTATTATCACCGGTAGGCAACTCATTCGAGACTGTCACATGCTTAGCACTAGCAGAATTCGAACGCTCGGCTAATAGCTGAGTTTCAATATTATGTTCACCACTAAAATGTTCTTGCAAAATTGTTCGATCTTCAATCACAAACGCTGGCGATGCTGCAGTAGCGGTCGAATCACATATATTGGTACACAAAGCACTATCGCTTTCAGCCGTCAAAATTCCTTTGCCATTGGGACTTTGTTCAGTCTGATCGTTGCCCAACTGTTGTGGTTTTAAAGCGTCACTGGAATTCGGCACGTCATAATGTAGAAACTTTTGATCATCGTTTACGTATACACTGGATGCTTCGGAGTCTAAGACGTCGCATTTCGAAACAGAACAATCAAGCTGTGTCTCTAACGGATCCTTATTACCGACAATATTGCCACTAAAACCAGTAGTATCCCCGCTCTGGTTATCAGCGTCTTCCTCTTCGATGTCGATGCAGTTTTGCAGTCCAGCGCAATAATGAAGCATCAAAACAGCAAGTGACTAAAAATTATATGGAACCTCTCAGACAAATTTACAGACTGTTAAAACAATCAATATCGCAACCACCATTAGATTATTCCGGCAAAGTGGAAAATGACAATTAGAATCAGTTCACGTATTAAGCTGAATCAAATATAATACTTCTGTTTGAATAGAATTTATACCAGATCCAACTGTCCATCATAAATTAAATAGAAGCAGTAAATTAAGGGCTTTAATTCAGAAGACTTACTACAGAACACAAAATTTACTTTCGCTACTTATATTGAGAAGAGAGCGATAACATTTCAAAACCTAATAAAAATGCAAAATCCTAAAAGCCCACCACCAGATGCTTTCCTTAAAACAGCACTGATGCTAACAATTGGATAGGGGCAATATTTTTCCTTCAGGCTGCTCTGTCCACAGTGGAGGAGACCTCCACTTTTCGAATCCCCATGTTCGCAAGACTTCCCCCATCTCAGCTCCCCACTCAGCCGAAACACCCATTGTTCAACCAAATCCAAAAAATTTTTGATTCAAAATTTATGTTTTTATATGCAAAATGTTTTTTTAAACAATAAATACCACTATTTCTAATGGTTTTATAGCTTGAAAATAGATGCACGGCAATAAGACTACAAAAAATTTAGCATTTTTAAGCAAAATTTACCCCCCCCACTTTGAAATGCTACCGAGAATGAATACAGGGCCCCCGAAGTTTCCCCTGCTTTTCGGATGGCTGTGAATAGGCCAGCTAGGCTTAGGCTCAGCTATAGTCATGAATTAAACATGCATCTTAAAAGAAAACTAATTTGCTTTCTCGTCGCCTTAAAAAACAACCACAATTATTTACCGTTCGGTTATACCTAGTTAATAGAGGCCATTAATTCGGAGAAAAATCCGTGTTTCAAGTCTGTACTACCTGAACTCAAAAATCAATATTTTTGGTTACTATATTATGTTTCAATCAAGGATAAGCGTCAACTATGAATCGTATGTAGACTGTGATAGGTACTGTATTGAATAAGATACACCATAAAATCTTCAAAAATAATAAAAATTTCGACGTTTTAGTAAAAATTAACGGAATAGATCACATAGCTAGTGTTTACAATATTTACTTTATAATCTATGCAATTCGCGCAATATGTCGCAAGGCTCATAATTTAATTTGACGTATTTGCCAATTTTTTCTGTTGGGTGCGTTTAAAGCTACGTGTCTCCAAGTACAATATTGTGGATATATCTCCCTAATAATGTTCGGGAGCAGGGGTCAAACAAGACAATGTTTTAGGCTAATTTCAGCCCTTTTTGCTATTATCGTTTATTGCTATGTTGTAAGCAAACCGACTTAGCCCAAATTTTCACAGTAGATTTGATCTCTGGTGGCTTACTAACGGGAGCAACATCGCTATGATAAACGCTGGTACAAACAAAGAAATCCGGGTAGATTAAAATAGTAGTGTCATATATAAGCAAATTTTGTTGGGTCTTTTCAGTTATACCACCGAGTCAGAACTAGTCGTAATAAACAGGTTTTATATACCATTCGAACCGCAATAACGAGTGAGACGACTGCAATCAAAGTTAGATCAATCTGAAGATAGGTTAAGGTGTTATTCCTATTTCAATCAAAACGTATAGCTTAGCCTAAACCTTAGCTTAAGCTGTTAACGTTGAATCCAACAGATTTTGAGACCATTCCATTCAACTTGTGAATATTGTTCGAATGGCATCTAACATTTATTTTGGCGTCAAGGATAACCATAATAATCGGAAAATATGTTGTTATAATTATGGTCCTAATGGAGTTTTCTTAACCGTCATGAGCATCTATAACTCTACTAAGTATGCAGCAAAATTAACAGTGTTTCTTTCTTATTGATCACTTTAGAGTCGGGGTCATTGTTGTTGTTGCGGCATTACATCAATAATAATGTAGAATCAAAGGGCAGTATATACACAGCTAAAAATAGAGAATAGCACGGTGAAGTGGCATGTTTGCCACCAGAACTATTCCGGTCCTCATAAGAACACTGTTCTCCTATTAAGAACGCGTTCTAAGTAGGGGTGTTCGTATTTGGGACCGTTCTTATCAGGGGACCTCACTATACATGATATAACCAGCTAAACACTAATCCGATTTGACCCATATATTTACACCACATAATCGTTACGTTTAGTACATGATTCAAAGTTACATCATTAATGCTTCCATATAGTTTCATTGCCGTTCATATAAAAGTATTAACCCTTTAACGCTAAAATTAATTTGTGCGCACATTAATTTCTGTGCCATATTTAAGTCTCCTGCCGGGACTAAGGACCGGTAGTACGGGTGAAAGTGGCGTACACAAACCACTGAGCTATCTAGCAACTGTTGCTCGGCTACCTTAGGAATCTTGCAATGCGAACGAATATCAACGAACATGCAGACATTATGCGACAAACTCTGTTATGCAACGTTCACTCTGTGAGCTTTAGTCATTTATAGACAGTGAACATTAAAGCGTTAAAAGTAATTTATCAAAATAGAATGAAATTGATGCTGTCAAACCAACGGTCTCAGCGCAGCATCTAGTTTATTAATAGTACTCAGCTTCCAAGCTTTAGACTAAATTACGCACATAAAGTAACTTCCGTCTGACGCCAAAACAGAGATGTAATACTGATGCATTTTGCAATAAATGTAATGGTCAATACGTCTGGCTAGTAAAACAGCGCGGGTGTGAACAACGTCAACCCATATATCACAAAAATAACTACTGAGTGCCCAGACAATGCGCAAAACTGCAGACGTAAATGCATCGACAACCACAAAACACTGTATCAGGCACATTATATGTAAAACTTTGACCTGAACTATTCCTGCGTTTGACAAAGTTAGTAGCGAAAAAGGTACGTTTAATACATGGCTTAGTTTATGTCTTCATCCCGAAATGCCAGAAAGCTGGAACAATCCAACTTACTTACACAACACAACTTGCACAACTTACCGACACAACACTAACAAAACCGAGATAGTATGAGCAAAATTACATATGGATTTCACCATAAGGTGTAGCAGTAGACAATGCGACATCAAGCTATGTTATAAATTGGCAGTTTTCGTTTTTATACACGTTTCTGACAAAACGTACAAACGAGTTTAGACAATTTACGATGAAAGTAAGAATGAGACAAAAGTCAAAATATACACAAGAAAATAAATTTTTTACAATAAACTTTAATAATCATTTCTCAAATTAGTAATTTAGGGAAATTTTGCACCGTTTGCGTATAAATTTTCACAATTTTGCCACTAACTAAATTTGTCCCACGAAAATAACCCGAGGTTAAATACACAAACATTTTCATACTAGACAAACGCTAAACTTGTTTCAAAAATTTCTACCCTACGTTTGCCAAAGCAATGTGTTGTATATCTTCCTTACCTGCAACAAACAATCCCATGTATTTATTAGTCGCTGCATCCCACTGCAGTTACACTCAGAATTAAGTGCTCAAAAAGGTCGAAGTTTCGTTCGATTTCGATCGTTTGCGTTTAAACGAAAATCGATCATGTAAACTAAAGTCGATCAATTTAACGAATTTCGATTGCGTCAAAATAAAAAAATAATTATTAATAAAAAATCTTAGTTCGTGTTTAATTTAACGAATTTCGATTGTGTTTAAATAAAAAACATTTTAATAAAAATGTTAGTTTGCGTTTAAATTAACGAATTTCGTTTAAACGTAGATCGATCGATTGCGTTTTTTCTTTCAATTTTGTAAGCACTTAATTCTGATTATAGCTGTAGATACTTCGCCTCTGTTCAACGTAATAAACAACATGGCATGTAGAGCAAAAATGGTTGGGCACGTAGATTTCCAATTACGAAATGATTCGGGAAATATATTTCCAATTTTGAATGAGCCGTTTAATAAAGCCCAAAATTTTTAAAAACATGACTCTAAGATCACACATAAATGTTTTGGATTATAAACTGGTAGCTTGTGTTAGAATCAAGGCTGTGAATTCTTAGTGTAGTATATGCAATTTAGAGAGATGTGCATAACTATATTGAGCATTAAATTATAAAATAACCCACCGAATATTAGCCACGTTGTTGGAATCTTCGAGAAGATATACCGATAATTGCGTTCGCAAATTTTCAAGTAGATAATGATAGTAGTTAAGTTACAAAATGAGCCACCGAATATTAGCCACGTTGCTGGAATATTTGAGAAGATATAACGGGGTCATTTCACGAAACCATGTACTTTTGAAACACCATTTTTTGAAGCCAAAATGAAACGTTTTCGAATGTACAGTGTCTAGACCCCTTCCGATGTAAAAAACCCTGAATTTTTCGAATATCGAGGTCTCTATGCAAAACGAGCTACCTGAAACCTGCTACAGGGGTTGGAAAGGGCCCCCCTGTGGGTCAAATTTTAATCCGAAATAAGTCATTATTCTGTAGGTTGACGGAGTGACACGCGAACCATGGTCTGTTTTTATGCAAGTCCATCCAAAATGGTCCTCGTCAAGCCATTTGGAGCACTTGCGACCTAAAATTGATGCTGCTAGGGCATTATTGGGGTTAAAATCGACCAATTTAGAACAAGCCTATCGCAGAAGTTTTTCTAGCGCAACATTTTATGCTCACAAACCAACCATGAGCGGGGGACGTCTGAGAAAAAATTTCAGGCAGATCCTTAGGCCTTGTAAAAAATGGCACCCCGATATGTTGAGTCGGGGGGGGCTACACCTCAGGTCGGGGGGGCTACACCTCAGGTCGGGGGGGGGGGCTACACCGCAGGTCGGGGGGGCTACACCTCAGGTCGGGGGGGGCTACAGCTTCCTACAACATGCAACGCGCCAAACTTTAGCTACTTCTATACATTCTAGATGTAAGCTGGTGTAAAACAAATACAATTGATCTATGACCAGCTTACGTTTAAGTGATGATACCAAGGACAATACGTGTAATAGATGTGCGGGCAGGCAGACGGGTCCCTTAGCTACCCAGTTAACAGCACGGCCCCATATCATGGTGCAATGATGATGAATGATGATAAACTTATATACTAATATGATTCTTGCGACCTTCGATAACTTTTATTATACATGCGGTCGGGGGGGCTACAGGTCGGGGGGGCTACACGCCAGGTCGGGGGGCTACATTTTCATTAAAAATTTTTAATAGATGGGTCGATTCTAGTGGGGCTTTACTATGTTTATATCCGGCCTATTGTAAGACTGTGTGCTAAATTTGGAATTTGGCTTTTTTAAATTTAAGTTTGGTCAGGTCGGGGGGGGGCTACATTTTGCATACCCCATTTTTGGCATTTTATGACCTTCGACCTCATAATGAAATAACACATGGACAGACGCTGAAATTCTTTTTTTTGAATAACACCTGTACTGATTGCGATTACCGTTATATAGCATTTTTGGCGCTAGTGCATTTTTACGTTATTTACCAGCGTCTGAAAGCTGCCAGATTTGACCTTGGTCGGGGGGGGGGCTACATGTCACGAAAAAAAATTTTCGGAAGCTTGACGTCAGCTTCAGTGTCGATGCTTAGTCACAAGTTTTTCCGGAAAAATTAGCAAATACCAATGGATCACACTGAAATGAAAAACACACATGTATCACGTGCTAGCGATACGGCGAACGTTTATATTAGGACATGTGTTTTTGGCTTCATTTGGCCAACCCGGGTTGAGGGCCTCTGGCTCCTGCTATGTTTGGGGTACAGAGGTCCACCATACCTCGTTATGATCGTCGGAAATGCTATTACTACATCTCACAGCGACATTAAATTTCCTTACAAAAGACTGGTGGTATGGGCCAAAAAGTGCCGATGTAGCCCCCCCGACTAAAATGACATGGTTTCGTGAAATGACCCAACGATAATATGTCTTCTCAAATTTTAAAGTAGGTAGTGATAGAAGATGCTTTACCAAATGGTACAAAAACACATACATAGCTCGAGCTGTTGAAGAGATATTATCATTTTCGTGTATTTTAGTTCCCATGGGCCCAATAAAATCATTTTTGAACCCAAGCAAGTAGCAAAATAATGATAATAGCAGCATACTATTTGCACCTATATAGAGGTTAAAATGCTCTACAGAATAAGACAAACACACCTATCTAGCTACAGTAGGCGCCAGAAATGACCCGTCGCATTTCGAACGTAGCAAAATGACAAAAGTAGCACACTATTTTAGTTATATAGCGGATGAATTACATTACAACCACAAACACCTATATAACAAGGGCGGTTTGGAGATATTACCATTTTCATGCTTTTGCGTTTCATGGGCCATTTTAGCACCCCTTTTAATCCAAATCCAGCAATCTAAGAGAACCGCGTAGCAAAGCACTACAGAGACTTTTTTGCTCTACAAAAGGCGCGCAATTTGATTCAGGTATCTACGCTGACCGTCGTGGTACAATGCAGCGTAATTTTTAGGCCCCTTCTGAACCCGACCCGAGCCCCTTTGGCCCGTTTTTTTCGGGGGCAAGATGCGGCAATCGGACTTAGTGCCAACTAAAGGCACAAATGGACATTACAAGCTTTCAACTGAGCTATTGTGCGAGTCAAACCGAATAGCTTAAGTTGAGTTATGCGTTTCACCCCAAAAACCTCAGAAACGAAAACCGTCGAAATTTGCCGCTCTGGCTACTGAGAATGCTTCGCTTCGCTCGTTTCACTCACTCACTATGAAATCAAATATCAGACAATAATTAGAAAAAATCGAGCTTCGAACCAGCGGCAAGTTTGAAAAGATTCTTGAAGGGTTAAAACCACTGATAGCCATAGCCTGAATAGCAAACCAATCATAGAACAATATTGTATCGAGTTATACGTGAGCGTCAATCAAATCTAATAATAGTTCAGATAAAGCTACGAATGAAGTAATCTTGAACGAGACGTTTTCGGAAAATATTGTAAGCTCAGTCCCTGCCAAAAATAGTTGTTGCCTTTTGAGTAAGCAAATATCGAGACAACAGTGTTATAACACAGCGCGAAAAGCTAGCGAACGGCTATCGCTTATAGCGGGTACTGTACATGACCGCATTAAATACCGCGCCAATATTGAAATTCCTACCTCAGTTTTGTCGTCAACGCCGCGAAGACGTTGCTTGGCATCAGACTGTTCAACTTCGTGTCGCGAAGAACGAATCTCCTTCAAAATTTCAACGCGCAGCTTTGCCGCTTCGTTCATCTCTCGTTGTATTTTGTCAATCTAAACTAATACTATAAAGTACATACATATTGGTGATTTTAACAGTAAAATTTAATTATTATCGAATACAGCACATTGTTATATAAGACGCGGTTTAAAGTTAGGTTGTTATTGGTTTAACGCTTCCAGTATGTCAACGCCTTACCATGATCTAACAAAATATTCTATACATTAGAAGCCTGACATTATTGCTATCCGCAACCAAACTTTTATCCAACATATTTCCCAAAGAAAAATTGACAAAATATTTTGCACCGCGTTCACCATAACCAACACCATTATGCGGTGGATAGCTAAGTGGCACAGCCTGTACGAACTACTACATAGTAAACGTCGACACACAATATTTAAACTGTAATAAGATACTAGTGGTGTAAAGCAGCTTTAGAGACAATATAAAGTATCAGGTTAAGATAAGATTGCATTCTAACGAACAGTCATGTCAAAATTATCCGAAAATGATTAAAAACTTAGCATAAGGATAAAGATGCAATTGGCACTAGGTGACTATGCCGAAGCATTGTGTGCAGGCTGGCCGTGATGATTGCCCATTACACTACCCATCATCTTATCCGCCTAGACCAAAGTGTAGTACCTGTTTAACGCATAGGTACTGCGAAGCAATTGTGGCTGAGTCCCTTGCCCAAGGAGATTAGCGCGACCGTTGGATTCGAACTCCTGACTTCACGATTATGAAGCAGGCGCTCTAACCACTCGGCCAGGCCGCCACTAAAAAAACTTAGCATCACGAGCTATTTTTTATAAAATAGACTGTGACATATTATATCCTGCAGCAAAACTGAATGAAATTCTAATACTGCGCACAAACGACGTTTTCGTAACTTTGTATGCATTCTAAGTGTTCCACATAACGCGGAGCTTATCGAAAATATTTTAGTTACTTCTAGGATTTTCCAAACAAAACTCGATTCCAGAAAGTTAAACTATAATCATAAACTTAGTAATGGACAAACACAGAAGGAACAAGAATATAGTAAGGGCAATAGCTATATTACACTCTAGAGAAAGCATACAACGTGTGCTTTAAATTAATATATCAACTCAAACACCGATACAATTCTAATGACTCTGAGTATTCTGAATCTCAGCAAAAATAAAAAAAAATAAAGCGGCCAAAGTAGAGAGTAAGAATGTATAGATGGCGTGACTCTTTCAACCAATCTGGTAAAACAATGACATCTTTTAAGTCTTAAGACTGGCGAAAAGAGCCAGGATGCCAGACGATAAAAAACTAATCCCATGCCAGATCATATTTCGCGACCTCGAGCCTAATTAAACCTTTAACAGATATGGCAGAAGTAATGTTCTGAATCATGACAATTTTTAAAACCACATACATAAAATTCCGAGTGTACAACACGATTTTATAGCGATAAACTATATAATGCAACTAACAGGTTTCTGTCTCAAACAGCTGGCCCGCTGGCTTCTGTATAAAAACGGCAATATCTCAGAGAATAAATTATACTATTCGCCCTTATTCTATTCGATATTGCTTCGTAATAATACCTTTCTATTAAATGTTACAAAACTACCGTTTTTTTGTTGCTTACGACCATCACCATTTACTTTATAAATTAGTTTGTATTTCGACTAGCGTTAAACAAACTGTTGCCGGCATACCGATTTGAACCAGAGCCGTTGCGGTAGAGTCGTGCTCGCTAACTACTGTGATCTGACAACGCTGTTACTTGGATCCTTAAGGCTCCTAACAACGCGAGCGAGTAACAACACGCAGTCAAGAAAACCCACTCAATGAACTGAGGTGATGAAATAAGTTGTTTTCTATTTTGGTGCTCCAGAGCAACTAAATGAGTTAAAGGATTAATAGTACATACAGTTCAAGTTTAACAGAATTGAATGCTGTTCCGATGTCCGCTCGAGAAATTTCAAATTTTGTTCGAATTTTGTACGAACCTTGCTCAACATGTATTCAAAATTTTAGCGTACTTTTTCTTTTAAATTGTTCGAAATTTGCACCAGAGTTGAAAAATAATGACTATTTAAATTTGTGTCATTATTTTATTTTCAAATAGATATTAATTCGTTATATTTTCCTTCTTTCGAATATGATATCGACAATAATTTCTGTAGAGAACTGTAATTAAACAGTAATAATAATTTGTGGAAATATAGTACCAGCCAGAAATGACTGTCATATTTCGAGCGAGACGCAAGCGAGCTTCGAACGAGCTCCGAGAGTAGTAAGCAATAATTAGTCATATTTCAGAACATTGCAGGAATACTAAATGCGCCAGTAAACATAAAATGCACCCAGCCACAATCCTGTTTTGGAAAAAACGACCGGGGACCGCAATTCGTTATTATGAAACAAAATGTGGTTTTGCCATCGATTTTTCGCGAGCGATATTCAGTCAAATTTCGATTTCGTGCTGCAAAATTCAATTTTGTAGTCGAACTAAATATTCATGTGTTTAAATACGTAGCCGAATGGTTCAATAACTCTTCGAAAATGTTTCTTTGCACTAGTCAAACGTTCTTGAAATACATCGACCTAGTCAGTCTCGCATTCCAAAACACATATTTCTCTTTAGTAAAGACGTTAGAGGATATGTTCGCGAACCTTTGCTGTACCCTTGCACAAAATAGTTCGCGAACAATAACATTCGTCATCCCGAAAGCTAATACAATTTTCAACAAAATCGCAAATTTTTTTGCAAAAACAGAATTGGATATAAAACGCCTACGCTTCAGATCAGAACTCTTAAATAGTGTGTTCGCGAACATTATGGCGAACTATGTTGATAAAGTATATTAAAAGGAATGTCATAAGTAATTACATGTGGATAACTAACGTATAACGTAGTGTTCGCGAACAACAAAACACGCTCTTCTGATCGCGAACAGTTACGTTTAATATTATTCTGATTAAATCAAATTCAATCTCGCAAAATGCAGTCCAGTTAGCGAACAACAAAAAAGGGTCGTCTGTTCGCGAACAGTGACGTGTTGCATTATTCTAATTAAATTGGATTAAATATCGCACTCGCGTAACTTATTCATGTTCGCGAACAACAATCGATACGCGCTGCGCTACCTAGTCTGCATGTTCGTTCGCAACAAAATTTGAGGTCGAAAGCTATACTGTTCAATTGTAAACGTATGTTCAACAACGGCTTAACAATTTCATTAAAATGTTCGGTAACATTATTTATACGCTTTTATACTTGTACCGCAAATGTTTTTAAACCGTTTGAAGAGGGGTATTGGATCGCCAAAAAATGTTCGATTACCGATTTCTTTTGGTAATGACAAAAGAGGATTATTGCTGGGCACATACAAAGTTTAGTCTCGCAAAAGACAAATCTAACAAAGAAACGGAATCCACAAAATATGGAATTAACCTCTTCGTTAATTTTCGACTTTCGTTCTTGCAAAGGATAGTCCGCTAATAGTGTTTTACCAAGGTCTTTTGCGGCGCTAATAATATGTTCGTTATACGCGCCAGTAGTACCGCCTTCGAATAGGATCGACTGGAACGCAGCGTGATGATTACTGTCTGTGCTTGAGCTTTGAGTAGTTGAAGATTTCCGATCATCAATATGCAGTGCATCGTCATCGATTGCTGAGACTCCAATACCATCATCGCTCGGTGGTTCCGATGATAACCGCGAAGCCTTAAAAATGTTGCAAACAATATGCACGACATTTTGATAATGACAACTATTTCTGTAGCCAATTGAAATAGTAAAATGATTGCGTGGCTTACTGAATCAAAGTTTTGGGTGTCTCTCGGTCTCGGTTACACACCGTTTACCTCCTAAGCCATGCATCAACTTTTACTACCGCACCATTGCGTCTCATAGATTCATGAGTCTGCTTAATTTCACTAGTGATGGACAAGGATGTCCAGATGGTTTGACATGCAGATAATAACTGAGACGTCAGGATATCAGGATATCCTGACACTGCAAAATTTAAATAATATTGAAGCCGAAAATTTATGTTTTTTTAGGATGATGAGAAGACACTGTTTCAGAAACATTTACAGATCTGTTATTTCCATGTAGCTGTAAGTTTTGCTTTTGTCGTCTTTTCACACTTATGAATGTTGCGATACGTATACGCAATATTGCATTAAAAATGTATTTATATATGGGTCATTTCACGAAACCATGTCATTTTGGTCGGGGGGCTACATCGGTACTTTTTGGCTCATACCACCAGTCTTTTGGAAGGAACTTTAATGTCGCTGTGAGGTGTAGTAATGGGCGTTCCGACGGTCACAATGAGGTATGGTGGACCTCTGTGGCCTTAACCTAGCAGGAGCCAGAGGCCCACAAACCGGATTGGCCAAATGAAGCCAATAACACATGTCCCACTATAAATTGTTCGCCGTATCGCTAGCACGTGATACATATGTGTGTTTTCATTTCCCTGCGATCCTTTGGTATTTGCAAATTTTTCCGCAAAAACTTGGGAGTAAGCATGCACACTGAAGCTGACGTCAAGCTTCCGAACATTTTTTGTGACATAATGGAGTGACATAATGAATTGACCCCGACCTAGGTCAAATCAGGCAGCTTGCATACGCTGATAAATATTCGGCTGCCCCCCAGCAAAACGGAGGTACCCCCGGCTCCTCCCCCCCGACAGAAATTCGGGTACCCCCGGCTCAAAGCCGTGTTGTGTGATGTGTATTGGTATGTGGTTGTACGCGGCCGTAGTTTCGTTAAGGTATAGTCGGCAAACCCGGCAAATGATCAGGCCCCCGGCTACAATTTCCGAGGTTTGGACTAGTCAGATGACATCGTATGATATAACAACATCTTATCAACGGATCTTTTGTTTATATCTTAAATCTTTAGCACATTATAAAATAGAGCTGTCACGGTAAGTCTAGAATACAGTATTTGAAGTTTCAACGAAAGTTTGAACTAATTTGTCTATATCCGGATATCCTATATACCTCAGTACCATGATGTGGCAAACCATATTCCTGCCCATCGTTATATCCCACGGACTTGCCGAGGCCAAGTTGTTTTTAATTCTTGGACATCATATAATATAGAAAACCGTCCCAACAACGCATCATATGTAGCTACATAGAGCTTCATAAGACAAGCCCAAGAGTCCCACATTTCATTGGCCACATAAATGACCATTTTCGTGTTATTCGGGGTTCATGGGCACATTTAAACGCCCATTTTTATTAGTCTTACAATATAGGTAATCCATTTTTATTAGTCTTACAATATAGGCAATAACCCCACACGTCCAGCTACAAAACGAGCTCAAGATGATCCGTATTCAAATTTTCATGGGTTGTGAAGATATAGCAGTTTTTGTGTATTTATGGGCTAGTCATAAAACACATTTTTACCTAATATTACAATAAACAAAGTAATCACCACTATAAAGCAGCACATGGAGCTAAAGTTTCTCTCGGTCTACAAAATGAGAATAAGAATGCCCACTGTGTTTTCATTTATTATGGATAATTTCCATATAATTCGGCTCACAAGAGCACTTTTAACAATCTTCCTGAACCCTAATTCTGAATCGAAGAACTCTAATCCATGTGTGAAAGCTTTATACATCCTTAAAACTTAACGCTCTACGAAATTAATTTTATTTGACTGCAATATCTTGCATCCTTTGTCGAGAAATAGCCAAAAACTTGTTTTTTCAGACGCGATTTTGAGCAGACCCACCCCTTCGGCCCATCTTGACGGGAAAAGAGATTGAATCCGTTTTCAGCCCTAACAGCAGGCACAAAAATAGATTTAAAGTTTTCGTTTGAGCTATTTCACGTGAGGCGATAGGAATTTCACGTGAAACGCATGAGGCGTTATAAATTTGAACTATGGTGCCACTGGGAAAATCCACCACTGGCAGTCTCAAATTTGACAATATGAAAAGTTAGAAGTCTTCGTTAACACCGGAATTCAATCGCACTAAATAATAATGTGACACGTAACTAAACAACTTAATAATTGACACGACAAGTAATAAACACCTGATTAATGAAGTCTTTGCCGAAATCAAAATATGAAAAGCAACTGTTAAACGTAATTAACGACATCGTTCAGTGATTAGGTTTGCATATTTTACTAAAATTTCGAAATAAATCAACATGCTTAAATTCTACATTATTCGAAATACAACCATGAATTGGCTGAAGCATTGGATGGCACCAAATTTTTGCTAAAGTGATGTTCCTAGCTTGTCCACAATGCATTGGTACTAATCACTTCTAAATTAGCATATTTATTAACTAGCCATGCTCGCTTCCCCCACGTACCAGAATCAATCCATGGTAAAATAAATCCATGATTTAATTACTATATAGCCCGAAAATAATAACGACCTTTCCCAGTACCAGAAATGTCCACAGCCCTCCGAAAAGTGGGGGGGGGAACCTTCGGGGGCCCCGCATGTTCATTCTCGGGGGAAAAATTAAAAGTGAGGGGACAAATTTTGTTTAAAAATACTAAACATTTCCATATTTTCATGCATTTTTACTACCGTGAATGTAGTTTCAAGCTAAAATATGGGGGAACTTCGGGGGGGCGTATTTTCATTCTCGGAGGAAAATTAAAAGTGAGGGGACAAATTTTGTTTAAAAATACTAAACATTTCCATATTTTCATGCATTTTTACTACCGTGAATGTAGTTTCAAGCTAAAAAACGATGTTTTAGCATTATAAATAATGGTAACTAATGTTTATAAAAACAGTTTGCAAACAAAAAACATAAATTTTCAGACCTAAAAATTTTTTGGAATTAGTTGAACATGGGGGTTTCGGCCGACTGGGGGGCACGGACATGGAGGAAAATCTCACGAACATGGGGGAATTTGGAAAGTGGGGGTCCCCTCCACTGTGGACAGGACAGAATGTTCAAACAACGACATTATAACAAAATCATCCGATTTCGCAATTTCCCTGAAAATTAGGGCCCCCAAAAATGTTCTCTCCAAACTTCGGAAGGATATGAACAGAAGAATTTATAAGATGACTTCGTACAAAAATGGGATGACGTAAATCAAGGTAGCCATTGTGAAAATACAATGTATTCCACAATAGTAACTATATCTAGTTTGCAGAACGTAGTGAAACATGGGTACATTCATGCCTTTTGCATCTGCAGCCAATCAGATCTCGACAGCATACGTCGATATGCTATATGTGGATATCACACAATACCGCAAAAACAAAACTAACACCGGCAATAAGTTTCCCATACCCCAAAACACTCAAGGGCAAGCTATCAGCCTCCCAGGACGCAACAGTAAAATTAGGAATTTTGAGTTGATGAACCATGGGGGTGCATACACCGGTGCCAACAGAATAATGGGTCGCAGAGCAAAATTAACACCAGCAATGAGTTTGCCATGCCCGAAAATCCCCAAGCAAATCTTTTCAGTCGCTTAGGACGCCACAATAAATTTTCGAATTTTGGGTCGAGGAACCATTGGGGCACCATACCTTAACCACCATAACTCTAGAACCGAAGCCTTAATCGAAAAACAAAAAACAGGCATCGGCATTTTTCATTTTACTATGAAATAGAGCCAAGCAGAGAAAAAAGTCCGAAAGTGAAGGCCAAAATAACCTTGCTTCCATGAAGGTACTAAAATGAGGTAAAAACCCTTATTTTGTTCTCTGACCCCGAACCATGGGGCGTCATACTCACGTACCCGTGAAACTATAGGTCACAGAGCAAAACCAACACCGGCAATGAGTTTCCCATGCCAGAAAATCTCCAACTGAAAGTTTTTCAGCCGCCCAGGACGTCAGAACAAATTTTCGAATTTTGGGTTGTGGAACAAGGGCACCATACCTCAAACCCCACAACTCTAGAACCGGAGCCTTAATAGACAAACAAAAAAGGCTTCGGAATTTTTCATTTTACTATGAAATAGAGCCAAGCACAGAAAAAAGTTCGAAAGTTAAGATAAAAATAACCCTGCTTCCGTGAAGGGTACTAAAAGGGGGTGAAAACCCCTCATTTTGACCTCTGAGCCCGCACCATGGGGCGTCATACCCGCGTACCCATGAAACCATGGGTCACAGAGAGGAAAACCATCACCGGCAATGAGTTTCCCATGCCAGAAAATCCCCAACTGAAAGTTTTCAGCCGCCCAGGACGTCAGAACAAATTTTCGATTTTGGGGTCGAGGAACCATTGGAGCACCATATCTCAAACCCAGTAACCCTAGAACCAGAGTCTTAATCGAAAAACAAGAAAGAGGCATCGGCATGTATCATTTTACTGTTAAATAAAACCAACCAGAGAAAAAAGTTCGAAGGTTAAGATAAAAATAACCTTGCTTCCGTGAAGGGTACTAAAATGGGATAAAATGTGGCAAAACCCCCCACATTTTTACCCCTGACCAAGGAAAAATAGACCCCAAGTCAAAAAAAAACGCTCGGGGATGTACACGGTAAATCGACTGTACCGGTTCGAACGAGCTCAAGATCATGAAAATCAGTTAAGTCGTTCCCGAGTTATGATCGATCACACACTCACAAACAGATGGAATTTAAAAGATTTCACCCCTGCAGCACCCAGTCTCCCTACGTTTCACTACGTTCTGATTAAACTTAACCAACTGATCTGTTTTCCCTGCATCATTAACTAAAACGAAAATACAGATACGCAGGTTTAGTGAGCAAAACAATCAATAAAATTCCATCTAGGTACACTATAAATTTATTAGTACCTCGATTTCAGCAGGATTTTGAATTCCGTTAACTGCGTCCGATTCAGCGCCTCCTCTTCGTCGCCTTCTGAAGAACAACATCGTTACTACTTTAAACCAAGCAGTACAAGGTAACAAATGTTAAACAGAGTGGTAATGGCAGAGCTGATATATTTCAGCAAGTACAGCTCAAGCATTCACTCCGGCTCAAACCCGGCATGTGTGCTCATAAGTATAATGGTCCAACATTCGCTTTATGCTTAGTGGGGTTCCGGTTTTCACTAACGTACGACGACAAAACTTTCTATAAAACTCATCTCAGAACCAGGAATTATAGGCATAATTAAATCAAAATTTTCATAGGTTTACGACATGTGAACACCCAACAATATATTGTGTTAAAATATTCGTTCAATTTCTATGTCGTTCAAGGCGGTCATAGACCTGTCTCATTTATAAAATGTACAGTACTCGCTACAACTAAGCAATCTATAGCTACTAGCACACTAGTGTTTTTACGTTTACCATATTGACTGTTTGCTTTACATAGCTTAAAATTATATTTTTTATAAAGAATAACATTAAAGTTCAAACATTAGCATCTTTCTGTCAGTCAGTCTTCATTCTTTTTTAAAGCATATTACACACGAAATTGACACATAGAAATTACATTTTTGTAGCCGACATGACTAATTTCATCTGCTAAAACGACTTTGCTGAAAAATGTTTGAGATTCCGAATAGCAAATACTGCCCATATTGCACCCATAGCCGAAATCCTGCCACACCCTCAAGACCTCCTGCACTCATCTGCAAAACCCGATCACAATGTCCGGCCTCGTACTAACGTATAAGGAAAATATGTGTAGTTATATGCGTAGTTGTTTTAAACTGTATGTTAATTATTTATAGTCGGATTAACTGCTTGATTTTCAACAGGGCAAGACTTTTTTATCAAGCGCTATCTTACTATTTTTTGTTATTATAGCTGCTACATAAACAATAACAGTATACAATAAGCAAGTGCCGCGTACAAAAGAATTACGTGCTTACAATGACTAAAAATGTGTAATTTTCATTATCTTTGAAAGGACATAACTTTCCCCAAAAACCGAACAGCGGCTCTGGCTCGATTTTTGAAAACAGCGCCAACTATTCTCTAAAAATAGAGATTTAGCACAAATTAAGTAGTATTTTGCTTACAAATATTTTGCTAAAGTTGGTGGATATTTCAACTAATTTACTTATATATAATAATATATACGCTTTCGGTATAACAAAAATTGGGTAGCTAATTTTAATATTGAATTTTTGAAATCAGTCTATCTGGAGTAGAAAAACGATTTTTAGATGAGTCCAAGGAACATTTAACACCTCATTAAAACTGCAGTTTGAAACACGTTTCGCGTGGGAAGTCTGTCTATGCATAATGGATCAGTGTGTTTGCCTAACCAAGAGTGTAATTAGGCAACGAGTTGTACCACCAAGCCATGTAACACAACATTCCAGAAATCACAGCTGTGTAGCGAAGCAGTTTAAGTCAGTATTTTCATTTGATGTTTGCAAATAAAATTACTCTATAAAATCTCTATTTAAGCGCTCCCTGATGAAGCTTTAAGTACATAACAATGCTTATTACGTAAAATCTCATGTGAAGGTCGAAATATTTATTCGATAACAGAAACACGTAGCTGCACTTACATAATTATGTCATAATTTTTTAACAGAATTAGACTACAACAAAATCAGTTAAGAGCACTTGCGTGATTTTGTTATTTACGCGTAGTTACGTGGATTTAATATTATTATTTCTACGCTCTAAGGTGACGAAGTCACCTACGTTGTTTTTTCTCAACCTGGAAATCCCCACGTGAATAAATGTAACACATTTAAGTGTTTTGTCAAAAATGTCACTTATGTGATTTTGTCATAATACCCTCGTTTTGTCCTATAAAAATGTTAGCCAATGATCTAAAAAATTTTCATGTCGCACAAGTTAGTACAATAAAAAAGTATTTAATGTATATGCCCAAAAAGCGACTAAAACAGTACGTAGTAATACGTAGTCGGTGTTTTGGTGGGTTCTAACAAAAACAACTACTAACGACACTATAATCCTGGTTCCCGGTGGTGACCGCCTATAATCTCATGGAAACAATGTGTGCACAAACATGCTCGATGGCTTGAGCCGATCCCAGATTCCGAATTAAAGGTTTAGAACAGTTCGTGCGACCAAAGTTATAAGCAGCTCAGTTATTGAGTACGACGTATGTAATATAAAAGTACTGAAATGCGTATATTTCCCAGTAGTACATACTAGCTACCACAGCGGGGAGGTATCCCCACTTTTCTAATCCAACCATGCTCATGACATTTTCCCCGATGTCCGCCACCCACTCGGCCAACAGCCCTATGTTCAACTAAGAATATCCTAAAAACTTTTATATATGAAATTTTATGCTTTGCGATTGCAAATTTTTTTTAAGATTAATTTCCACTATTTCTAATGCTCAAACGCCGTTTTATAACTTGAAAATAAATGAGCGGCAGTAAACATGCAAATATGGAAATATTTAGTATTTTTACGCAAGATGTACACCCTACGTTGAAATTTGCCGCTAAATGAACATGCCCCCCGAAGTCCTCCCACTTTTCGAAGGGCTATGGACAGGCCAGAACATATGTCTTTGGCAGCAATGTTTCCATATCTTTAAATCTTACTGACACGCTGTAGCATCAAAGCGTGGAACCGTAATGCCATGCAATAAACAGGTGTTGACATAACAAAAGGTGTTAATCCAATTTGCCACTAGTTCCATAAAATCAACAGTTGACATGCCTAAGCAAGCTCGCTAATATATCATAAAAAGAACAGTTGACATGCCTAAGCAAGCTCGCTAATATATCATAAAACCAACAGTTGCTATAAGTAATCCGATACACTATAGTTGCATAGAAACTAATGTTGTCACACCTAAACTCGCTAATGCGATTTGCCATTGACCCATAAAATCGACGACGACCATCGTTGCTCGATTTGTCAACGGGGATCGGAGTTATATCTTCAATTTGAGTTTTGCCATCGATAACATCATTATTTGCCGTTTCACTGGTTTCGTGAACAAAAATAGGTGGCCGTTGCTGAGATAAACGCGCGTCGGACTCCGAATGTTCCGAAGTGGGATTTGACTTTGACAAACTGTAATGATGTTAGTTAAATCCAAATATACATGAAGCTTAACCGATAATAGTATGAGCATAACGGTTGGCTCTGTTGAAAACTTTACTGGCTTTGGAAAGATGACCGACTGTAAACTGGTGGAGTAATTATTGGTTTGAATAAATAATGATTTACTATGTTATGTACAAATTAAAACGGTAACTTGCGAGAGAAGGTAAAACGGAGCTAGCATGGTTTCATTATTTTGTTTAATCACCTCTAATATGATGTGTTTGATGAATACAATCCTAATACTCCTTGAAACCTGAATCCTTTGAAAAGCCTAAAACCTCTTCGAGCCTAAACACACCGAAAACAACTACTGACTTGCATCAAGTATTTTCAAGCCTCTAGATAACCAAAACCATCCTATTCAGTCTATCGGAAAACTTATATAGTCATTTCTTGATGATCTGTACGCAATACGTAACAAAACATGTGAAGGGAGACTATATTCTGGAAATCAGGTTCAATGACTATAAACCCATTGAAAACCCATGACAAGTCAAGAAATATGTATGCATCATGGACACTAGATAGCCAAATTATTGTATTCAGGCTTAATAAATATACATATATAGGCCATTCTTGATGCCCATCACGCAATACATAATCAGATAAATGAAAACTCACTACAGTTTGGGAATCAGGTTCGTCGACCAAAAACCATTGAAACCCCAAGACAAGGTACATAATAGTCAAGCTGGACTCTAAATACCAAAACCGTCGTATCCAGCGAGCTTGATAACCTAATATGCAATCATTGTAAGGTAAGAACAAGCAATAACACGGGGAAATTTGAAAAATAGCTATTTCTGGCAAAGGGTCCATATGAGCCATATTCGGGCCTACAGCAGCCCAAAGACTGGTCCCACAAAAAAGTCGTATTCAGCAAAGTTGTATATCTAGTTGATTCTGTATGGTGATCTCCATTTTTCGATGCGAAGACTGTGTCGGGAGATATTGAGTGCGAAAGACTGGTACCCGCATGGCCAGACTTGGCAAAGAACTTTTCAAAATCTGTTTTTTTTTATTTTGACCCGGAGCTGCGGTTGGAGCTGTTAGCGTTCAACTAAAGGGCACATCATCGTCACTTTTGCTATCGAACAAAAGTCTGTCGAAATCCGCCCATCCGAAAATGAGTTATGAATGACAGCGACAGAAAAAATGTTTTCACGACTGTCCACCTAGCGCAATCAGTGGAAACTCACTTTCCTAACTGTTTCAATTATAATATAATATTACTTGTTGTAAATTAATGTATCGACCCTATAAAGGCGCTAAAAACGCTTAAGAGACATACAGTACTCGCCAGAAACGAGTGTCACATTTCGAACGGACGGACCTCGAACAGAAATCGAACAAAATTTATTTATTCTCGAACACTTTTCGAACAAACTTCAAACAGTTTTCGAACAAATTTAAAAAACTGCACCAAAATTTCGAACACGTCTCGAACAAAATTCGAACACATTTCGAAGAAAATTTTTAATTTATCGAGCGAATATCGAACGAACAGCACTCATTTCTGGCGAGTACTGTATCTGGTCTAAATATGCTAAATTCACGGCTACATGAAGTCGAACACGGCCCGTTTAATGTTGAAGAGATTTAAGTGGCATGATTATTTATTAGATACATGTATTGTAACAAAAAGGCTTAAGTTAATAAGCTTTTTCAGTGTTTCCCAGATTATGCTGTAAAAAGCTCAAGCGCACTTCAGCATTTTTCTTTTAAAGAACTTTGTATAATAATGGCAGACAAAACTATAGTGGCCGCACGATGAATAAAAACGTTGTAATTACATTTAATGTAATACGAACTGAACATTTTGAAAAGTAGTGCCGAATTTGCGTAGCAACAAAAATTACTAAGTAGCAGCAACTTATATAGCGATTAGAAAGGAAGCAAGTATGGCTTGTATACTCTTAGTGACTTTCCAGGTTCCAAACGGAGCACTCTTAAAAGCATTACAAAGATATCACACCAACAGTATGATAAACACAACGGTCAATCAAGAACACAAAACCACCAATCCATGCGTTCTTTCCTCCAATTTATGAAAAGGGCAGAAACTTTCTAAATTTAAAAATCGCAACTTTGCATAAAATTACACCTTCAACCGTTATTAAAATAATGTTGTGCAACAGTCCTTGCCATAAAATGACTGCTGTTCGTTCGGGACTTGTTCGATGTCTGTGCGTCTGACATTATTGTTCGAACAATGTTCAAGACTATGTGCTCGTTAGCCGTAATCAAACGTGTAAATGAAAAAAACTACTAAAACATGTCAACACAGTTCAAAATGTGTTCGAAACTGTCCGAAACGTGTTCGAATAAATTGTTTTAATGTTCAAAATTGAAGTGTTAGATATTTGCCCGATATCTGGTCGTTCGAAACCCAACAGTCATATCTAGCAGGACTGGAGGCACTAGCGTTGGTCATACTGCATGAATATCATACAATTCAATTGCTTTCATCACACTTAGGAACCCATAAGACCTACAGACTTATTCCAGTCAGGCAAAGCATGTCAAACATTGAGCCGGTTTGCACTCTACTGGGTCCCACAAAGATAACGACAAACATAATGAAGAATTAAACAAGGAATCCCATGCGTTTAACAAAGCTAAAAACTAGGAAACGACCGAATATTCGGCATTCGGCCGAATAGTAGGTATTCGGTATTCGGCCGAATAGTTGGCAATATTTGGCCGAATACCGAATAGTTGACTGCCCCCTGTTAGTTGAAAAATAGAGTGAAAATCTGCCAACCAGATATCCGGAGTGCTGATAATGATGCTGCAAACCGCTAAATACGTCCAACGTGTTGCAATTTTGGTAAGACAAGATGCGTTTGAGACTCATAAATTATTCAGTTCGCAGCCGGATCGAATGTTCTGATCACCACAGTTATGTTCTTCATCAGCCGTGCACTATCTCGCTGCCATAATAGTTGCGAAATTAATACTTTGGGTTTTAAATGCAGTAGGATTTGTTAGTTTTCTTTGACACATAGTGAATGTGAAGTAAGACATCATGCTATGCCGTTCTACATGCCTACATAAGCCTAACCCTAAGTCTACCGCCCCCGAACACCACGCGCTTAGTCGTTCTTTTTGAACTGTTTGACTTCACGCACCAATATTATCGCCGTTGTCCAGATTATGAAGTTATAAAAAATCAATAAAAAAACAAAATTATAACTTCAACCTAACAAACGAGAGCACAAAGCAAAAAAATTCATCGAACAAAAACTATCGCTGATTCAGTAACACAACACAAAACGACTTGTTGCATGGTCACGTACATACAGTGGTGGATTTATAGAGTTATAGATTTCTCATCATACATAGGTGTTGCGAACAACTATTCGGTATTCGCCCGAATAGTAGGGGCCGAATATTCGGTATTCGGTGAAATTAGGTTCCCTACTAAAAACTCCATATAGCCATTCTTCATCAACAACAAGTAAGAAACTCACTTAATCCAATTTTGAAAATGCAACTATCAAGGGATTTTTAAAGATTAGGGTATAGCTCGAGAATGAAAGGTACCCCGAAATAGAAGTAATATAATAACTAAGCCATGGCCACTATAAAAAATTCTGCATGCTCGTCACCATTTTCCCATACTACGGCTTTGAAACGGTTGGAACTTAAAATATCACTAGACTCCAAATGGTCAAAATGATAGTTTCTAATGTCTATCAGATTTGTGGGAATTTGGTAAGAAATCTATTGCAGCAATGCAAATATAAAACTAGATGGACAACTGTATTTCATTTATTATATCGAATAAAAATTCTTAGAATTCATCAAACAGTGATGCGTGACACAATCAGACAAAAATATTTTTGACAGTAACTAATCATTACTGACGACGCCATTCTGCTAATGAAACAATTTTTCGTATGTGACAGGTAGTGGTGAAAGACGGTTGTAAAGTGTATGTTTAATATATTAACTTGGTTGTAATAACTGTAAATTCGAAACAGATGGGTTGATGTGGCTAATTTCTTTTCGTTGCAATGCAATTAAGTTGCGAGCGAGGGAAAACAGAGAAAGAGAGCTACACTGTCACATTCGAAACCTTGAATACATTCGCGTCAAAGTTAAAGGCATTTTTGAACACCCCGAAATCCATTCTTATCCAGAATGTCAAGCACCAAAGGATTCAGTATTAGCTTAAGCGTGATCATTGTGAAGTCTCAAATTTTTGCATACTGTCAGTGTCAGAAATGTATTAAACGAGCAGACATACATTAATGGCAGCACATGATATTGTTCAGTACACTTCGAAGCCACAGAACCTTTTATTTAGCTTGTTAAGGATTGAAAGCACTGAAACTTCTAAACTCACCAAAAATCATTTACAAAAAACCTTAGAGAATATAAAGGCTGATCTTAACCGTTGAAGGCCTGGACTTTGGCGTATCGACACAAGCTAAGTATGGTATACTATAATTGCTTTCGTAGCACTCACCAACACCGAAAGCATAATGGACTGTAGCCATCAAAGTACAGCTGCTAGCTTAAGTAAATTTATACAATGTGTCGACTAAATTCATAATTTTAAAACATTTTGTAGCATCGCACATGAACAACTGTATGCTCAATGTTGTATTATAAGCTACTCAGCACTGCAAGCTAAGAAACTACTTGCTTCTACTGGATTTACCATGAAGGAAACCCAGGTATCTCGGCTTCCCAGATGCTAAAGTTCAGGCCCATTTTCTATTTTTTTTGCTTGCTGTCCGCCACCCCAGTACTTTTCTACCCAACTAAAAATAGGATAATTTTTTCCGTGCGAGGCAGAAAATATGCCAGCTATTCCCTGTGAAACTCAAAAATCGCCCCACTTTTGCCAGGAGAGGCAATCGACAGCGTCTCACCATATAATTTGCATTATTTTATTGTATATTCATTGCGAATCAGTTATTTATAACATGTCCGTGTTATCCAGTCCCTCAGTTCAGTATGACCTGGGTAAACCGAGCTTCTCACACACCAAATGCCCAGAGGTCGGTTTGTGACGGGGCGTCTCGGTTTCATAAAGGTACCTTTGAGGCAACTCGGGTAGCCAGAGCCGATTGCCAAAATTATGAAATTGAACATTTTAGGCATTTTCGAACTTTAGCCCACAGTACGCGCCAGAAATAACCCTCGCATTTGAGCTAGCCGCGTGCGAGTGGCTCGCTCGAGATTTCAAAACTGTTTAAATTAATAGTGAATTGTATTTTTAGAATAAACTTTTTTTCGAACGAGTCGCGAGTGAGTCTCGAGCGAGCCACAGCCTTTTTGGTGGGCACTGTACAGTGCTATATAGATTACTCTAACAAAGATGTACTGAAAAAATAACTTGCAGACCTTGACAAGAAAATTCTACATGGTCGATTTGAACCAAAAAAATGTTAGCTTTGTGAGATTTCGAATAGCAAATCCTTGGACCCGTGCAGACCCAAAGCTAACGGCAGAAATAGAGTTGTTACGTGTTAATCAAAAACTGCTAATGCATTGATGATTTGTGTGCTACAGATAAACGACAAAAGAATTTTTATTAAATATTTTAAAAATTTAAATTATATTTTCTAATTGATGATGATGATAGCCCCATATTGTGCGTTGACAGTTCATTGCTGGTCTTCTTCGTCAAGCTTCAGAAATCTGGCCACTTCGCATGGTTGTGACCATAGGCCTTCTAATGTCAGTGACGTCGGGTTCGTTGGACACTCGTGGAGCAGCATCTCATGGAGCAGCTTACGCGGTCAAAGACCCAAGTGGATGTGTCACGCAGAAGATATGGACCTTCGAAAGATGGAAAGTATTGGAAACGTGCAAAGTGCTCCTTACCCCCTCTCCTATTGTGCGAAGACAATCAATATTTTCTAATCAAACAAAAAATATATTAAATTTATAATTATACTTTAATAAGCAAAACTAACCGCTATTTGAATGAACTTTGCTCGCTCCGTTTTGATAACTCAAGAATTAAACTTACCTCAGGCACGGTGTAAATTTTCCCTCATTCACACACTTCTTATGACAAATCAGTGAGCATTGAGCACATTGGAGAGCAGATTTGAGCCATATTTTCCGCTGACATATTTGGCATATTCGACCGCTTTGCAATGTCACAACGGACCATTCGTGATTATAGATTCTAGATTGGACAATAAATATATAACGTGATCAACAAAAGTAACTCGCAAGCGAGGTTGAAACGGAGCGCGCGTGGTTTCATCAACTGATAATTTTGTGAAATCACCTTGAAACAGGCCTTTATGTTTGCGTATATACTACACTAACACCTCTGTAGCTGTGAACCCACTGAAAATTCTAACACCTCGTCCACCCTAAACCCATCGAAAACAACTGAAAACACAGGAAGCATTGTGCTAGTCCCTAAATAAACAAACCATATACCTCCCCTAAAATATCCAGCGTGCCAAAAATTTTATATATAGAACTTTGTTCATACCCTTCACGCTATACATAACCAAGATAACGAAGACAGACTATATTTTGGAAATTGGGTTCATTGACGTTAAACTCATAGAAAACATCTGAAAAGGTATAAAGTATTCGTGTTGGAGTCTAGATAACAAACCACCGTATTCAGCGTACCAAAAAAACTTATGTAAACATTACTCTTGATGTCCTACAAGCAATAAATAACCAAACAAATGAAAAGTCACTACATTATCGGGTTCTTTGACCGTAAAACCCTTGAAACCCAAATGAAAAGGTAAGTTGGAGTCTAGATAGCAAAATCGTCGTATTCAGCGTGCTTGATAACCTAATAGACACTCGTTGTATGGTAAAAACACGTAACAACATGCCGATATTTAAAAATCATTATTTCAGGCAAAGGGTCGCCGTGTCATATTCGGGCCAACAGTGGTCCAGGGAATGGTCAGCAAAGTAATGGATCTCCATGAGCTAATTCTGTGTATCGCTTTTAGATGTGAAACCTCTGTCGCGAGATATGGGCTGTGAAACACTAGCACCCGTATAGCCAAATTTGGCAAAGAATCCCTAAAACCTGTTTTTGGCATTTCGACCACGAAGATGGGCTCGAAGCTGTTCGCGTTCAACTAAAGGGCACATCCTCATCACTTTTGCTATCGAATAAAAAATTTATCGAAATCTATCCACCTGAACATGAGTTATACGTGACAGAAACAGACAAAAAGAGAAATTTTCACGATTTCCCCCTAACGCCCACAGTGGAAACTCCACTCGCTCCATTTCAATTACAATGTTAATATCAGGGAGTAACCGGAATTCCGGTTCCGGTTCCGGCGAAAATCGTGTTCCGGTTGCGGTTCCGGCAAAGGGCAAAACCATACCGGAAGCGGAATTCCGGTTTAAAAATTTTGTTTGAAATTTTCCATGTTTTTCCTTCATCCTGTAATCCAAACATATGTAATATATATTATACAATGATCAAGCTCCAATACAACGAAGCAAAAGAAATGATTAACTGACCAATTAGCCGTGTGAAACGTAAGTAGGGCACGTAATTTGAGCAGGAATTTTTCATAATAACCTGCAGGAGTTTGTTAAATTAAAGCCAGGTTGATGCCTGTAGCAGCTATTTTACACATCCAGAAGTCTGTGGGATACGTTTGAATTAAACCGGTCCAACTCGGTAACAGAGTATGGCTTACGCAGAAGTACTTAGGGTATGCTTGGCTAACATAAATTGCTTGGCTAACATAAATTGCGTCAAGCACCCGCCAGTGCGCTTGTAAACTTGGTAAATCAGTCTAAATCTAAGTAAAATAACGTTATCTGCAACGCAGCTAGAAACTGCTTTCTTGGCACTGCACTGTATTTATTTAAACTGTGCGAGCAGCATCACAGTGTGTCTCAGTTATAGCATTCTGATTAGAAAGTTATCATCATTACGATCTAACTGACGGCACTGTTTGTCCAACGCTAGCCTAAGCAGTGTCTCTGACCGCTGATCAGAAAATGACCTTCTATCTATTATTTTCTCTTATAATCATATAAACCAATAATTTTAAGTTTCCTACAGAAGAACATGCAACAAACATGTGTAGTAAAGAGAGGCGACTGGAGACAGAGCCAAAGTGTGTATTCTACGCTCCAAGCTTTGTAAGCACATTCGATGTGACACAGTGTACGCAGTGGTGTATAGTGGAAGACATTTTTTGCTCTGAATGTCCAAAAATCGACATATTTGATCGACAAATAAACATTATTAGCTTCCTCAGTCTCTTTAAAGTTTGAGAAAGGCAATAATACCATCGCAATACATTAAGTTTAATGTAAAAGTTATTTTTAATGCATTTTAAATCCACTATACCTTCATTTCTTCCATCATCTGTTTTACTATATATAAATTTCGAAGACCAGGTTCCGGTTCCGGTTCCGGATCCGGTTTAAATGGACGGTTCCGGTTGCTGGTTCCGGTTCCGGTAAATTTCGGTTCCGGTTATTCCCTGGTTAATATATTTACTGAACCATGCTACGCTGGTTGCAACATAGATAAAACTTTACTACTTACTGAAGCGCTTCGATCGGCACGAATTTACATACAACTACCGTGAAAATGGGTGTCTATTTAACGGTATTTGAGTTTCTGTGTCGATAAAACTTAAATATATGCTGAAGTGCTTTGGTCAGCGAATTTGCATACCATTACCATGAAAGTTGTAGTATAGTTAATGACATTATGAGAAAGCAACAAAGAAACGAAAAGGCAAAAAACGATGACAGAATCGGAGATACTGCTGCATAATGTTATGTATAGTCACGGACAAAAGTAAGCGCAGACCCTGACCCGACGGAAACGCGGGCGGCTGAAGAAGCAAAAGAACGCAATTTCGCCCGGACGTAATTTATGCTCGTCGCTTAAACGCGGACGGACTAAATTGCGTCCTGCCGCGCACGGATACTATTTTGTGCGTCTGCGCCTGTTTTTGTGCACTTACGTTTGTCCGTCGCTATTGTAATAACAGCGTTATATTAGCCGTTAAAAGACATAATTCAAAAACAATTAGCAATTTCCGATCGGCGGCACACTTACGTCTTGGACATAGCCAAAAGCAGTTATGGCACAATATTCTATATTAGAAACGACCGTCTTAATTCCGAAGGAACACACTTCGATCAAACAGAATTCTTCACGAACAATTTCGAACCACAAAAAATTTTTTCGTTCAGAATAACTTTAACATTTTTATAAAACTTATTATTTGACATTATTTTTCCATTAATTAAAAGGGCGATAACGGTTAACAGGTGTTACCGAACATTGTTCGAACTGACGTCGAACATATTAGAACAAGTAGAGTCCACCTAGACCTTGGGCAACAGTTCGAAAGAAAAATATAATTTTTGAACAAGCTTCGAATGAAAAGCGACCATTTCTTGCAGGGACTATAGAGTGGAGTGCTAAATCAGTGCTACAAAATACTATCCACTTGTCCAAAGTGGGGGCCCGGCATTTTCGGCTGCCCCCGGCACAACGGAGGTATCCCAGGCAAAAATTTGGATACCCCCCCGGCTCGAAGCCCCCTGCTGAGAAAAAAAACGTCTAAACGCGACAAAATCCAGCAAAAAAATTGCCCCCGGCAAAATCCGGCACCCCCCGGCAGGTGAGCCGCCCTCCCTCGGCTATAATTTCCGAGGTTTGGATTAGTCAGACTATTATGTGGGATCTTCCTTTTCCATAAAGCTGATGGTGAATTTTATTAGAAATCAGATTTTGAAATTCATTCAGATGTGCGATATCTTTAGTCACTATTATTCCTGTAAACGACGGCAACACAAGATAAAATGAGCTTAGTGCGTGCCACATTGTGATTAGTTGTACTTGGCCGCAGTCACACCAGTATAAAACACAATATGGCACTTAATTTGAACTGCGTTGCTCGCAATTAAACGTATACGTTACGCACATATTAATGAATGATATAATAGGGACAACGGATATA
Source organism: Trileptium ribeirensis (assembly GCA_030248225.1). Lineage (NCBI taxonomy): Eukaryota > Metazoa > Nematoda > Enoplea > Enoplida > Thoracostomopsidae > Trileptium > Trileptium ribeirensis. The sequence goes on along the minus strand of JASANE010018513.1, from coordinate 51,544 downwards.
ACAAAAGTTAAAGTTGAAAACACACTCTTGACTGTCTTTGACAGTCAATGCCAGATCTGTCCCTAAGCTTGACGCATTGTGCAGCACATCGATTGCTTCTTCGATGTCGGTTGTCACTTCAGGTTGACGCTGCTGCGGTTGATGGTTAGATAATTCCTGGCCAAGTTTAGGCTCGAAACCCTTCGGACACCAACGGAAACCGAGCTCAATTTCACCACAACACAGTCGTGCATCGAATCCGGAATGTTGCAAAAGCTCGTTGTATTCTCTGAAATAATACAACTGCATAAAATACATCCACGCTCAGTAATAAACGCACATTTCTCGCGAGTCGAACAGATCGCGAACGAATCGCGAAAAATTTGCATTTATTTCTGACCGTGGCTACATATAAACTGTACTCGCTTCAACTGACTACCGCTGCTCGTTCGTTGTTCGCTTGTTGCCTGCTAGTAAATTAAACGTTAGAACATAATATTTTATAATTCGTTCGTTGCTCGCGCGCTCGTAAAACAAAAAATTGTGGTAAGCACTATATGTATGAATGTAGATACAACGTCGAAAACCGTAAAACGACAAAAAAATATACAAATTTTTTAAACAACGTAAAAATAGACATCGGGGAAACGACGGAGGCGTAGCAGCAGAAACAAAAACACGATCAATCCTATAGATATTTTTATTAATTTTAATAATACTATACTATGTCAAATTAGTAAAACGGTTTTCAGTACGATCTTCAATTCTAACATAGGGCAGATTAGACACATTAACTAATTCCTTAACTCTAATTATATTAATAACTCATTCCCTTACTTAGAAATCCTACATGACCTTTTAACTAATTACTTAGAAAGACAAAATCAAGTCACATACACTGAAACTATTAACAAATAATACTTTTACTATTCACTTAAGGAATAAAGTTTATGATCAATCATTTTTAGCTCGTATGGTTAAATCAGAAGAATTATTTAATGTTTGGCCTACAAACATTATATCGGACCACAAACTATGGAAATATTTTAAACCAGAGGTGGCATTTAAATACAATATTCCCACCAGTTCGAAATCTTTCAATAAATTATAGACAAATAGCTTTCGACGACCCCGCCCCCTTACTTAACTATATACTTGTAACTGTGCTTCTAGTATCTATACAGACAAGCACTACGGACATATTATTACGGGCAAACTGAGTATCATTATAATAATTCTAAACTAAGAAATCTCTTTGAGATGGGAACTAAATTTAGATTGATGGATAATTTTGTACCATCTAATTTTATTGCTTCTTTTACTTCCGATGTTAATAATTATTGCGCTTTACTTATAAATAAAACTTACATTCCGCGTGAATCTATAGTCAACTGGGTGAACCTACTTATTCTACGTTTTAAACACAAACTACATAATGTTAAGCATCTACCTCAGGCTCACGGACCCTCGTCCCCATAATCATAAAATCACTGGATCATATATAATTCTAAACTAAGAAAACTCTTTGAGATGGGACCTAGATTTGGATTGATGAATAATTTTGTACCGTCTAATTTTATTGCTTCTTTTACTTCCTATGTTAATAATTATTGCGCTTTACTTAAAAATGAAACTTACATTCCACATGAATCTATAGACAACTGGGGGAACCTACTTCTACGTTTTAAACACAAACTACATAATGTTAAGTATCTACCTAAGGCTCACCAACCCTCGTCCCTAGGTCATAAAATGCTAGAATGCCTAGAGAAACTTAAATCTAACTTTGTGATTACTACTACACATAAAGCTTGTCAAAATTACTCGTTATTTGCAAAAAATTTTATGTCGACCAACTTCTCAAAGAACTTGATATCACGGTTAACAATCATAAAGTATATACTAAATCCAACATAAATATAGAAGAGGCAAATAATATTTTATTATAATTAGCCGATAAATTGGCACTTTTAACGACTGATAGTAATATGGGACTTCCTTTTGTTCAAATTATCCCTAAATTCCATAAAACACCCATGCAGTTTAGATGTATCATCTGCAGCAAAAAGCCACTTCTAAAAATATGTCTTCTACTCTAGGTAAAGCATTGAGACGCATGCAATCTAACGCATCGGGTTACTACAAGTCCATTGGTAAATATACGGGTATCAACGCCTTTTAGAATATAGATAATAATAGTCCAATTATTAATACGGTTCCAAAACTTAGTTAAACTCGTAGCTGCCACAGTATTAACACCTATGACTTTACTACACTTTATACTACCCTTAAACATACTGAGATTATTGACAATTTAGAACAGTTGCTAGACTTTCAAAAACAGCAATAAAATGATTTGTGTTTCACCTTTTAAAACTTTCTGGACCTACACTAAAACTAAGCAGACAGATATTTTTTAACCAAAAACGATATTACCAATCTTCTTAAAGCACTGATTTTTAATACATACTTTTGGGCAAAGAGGTTTTTAAACAAACCATTGGCATACCTATGGGGACAGATACAGCGTCTTTTATCACATGAACACAACTATGAACGTAATTAATTACATATGTACCAATTGAAAATACCGTAAGGACTTATGTGACCCATAAGATATGCGTTCAGATATATTGAAGACCTCATAGTGATTAATGACTCCAGCTTGTTTGACCAGTTATATAAGAATATTTACCCAAACTCTCTAAGCTTATGTAAAGTTAACATTCAAGAGCCTAACGTCCTGGACCTTAACACTAAATTCCTCCATGGTAAAGCGGATATTTGCCTATACCATAAAAGGAAAGGTTTTGAGTTTGATATGTTTAACTTCCCACATTACAGCAGTAACCTCTCACGTACTGTTTTAGGGGAATCATACGCAGTCAACTTATAAGTTACGCCAAAATTAACATAAAGTTTACACATTTTCAACAAGATTGTAATAATTTACTCAAAACTCTTATCAAAAGAGATTACCCTAAAAGATTTTTCGACACTATTTTTAAGAAATTTTGCAATAAAGACAATCCCAAGCTTTATAACTTTTAGGCTTTCTATTGAACTACCCCTTTTTCAGTTTCACTAGCTTTCTTAACATACAAAATATTCAGAATTTTACTTTTTACTCTATCAACCAGCCCTAAATTTTTACAACATTATATCAGTTTTCGGTGCAGTGTACTTACAGGCCATTGCTTTATTTAATTATTAAAAAATATAGATTTCACTTTTTTCACCCTTCTGTACTTTCTTTCCTGGTTTCTATACTTTACCCCCGTATTATTTTTTATTATTATAGCACATAGTCGTAAAAGTACAACGCCATTCTACCCTCAAGACAATAACGATGCTTCCTCAAGCAAAGCCATACGCAAAAATTATTCCAATGTGTCGGACGGCATACAACGCAATGCTAACGTACGATATCAACACGAATATCAGAACATTGATTGGATGCAGTACATGAACGGATCAAACAGATAGAAGATAGACTGGACGACACTGACGATGTCAACGATAGAACGCTCAATTTTATGCATAAAGAAGCTGAGCAATCAAGATATAAAAACATAGTCATCTGTAATGTTGGCGTAACCTTGAATCTATTGATAACACTTAATTTTTAAAACTTATTTTTGGGTCTTCACCTGCTTGTGTTTACCTTCACGTTCTGTCTCCAATATATTTGATGACTTCAGGCATTGTGTTACACTTTGCTCAAACTTAAGCCTTCTCCTCGAAGTTCGGCTATTTGAACCTCAAACTTTGGTGCGGAGTTCAAGCGATCTACCATTATGTTCAAGATAGTGGGTGTAGTTAGCACCATGCTTACTACGTTGTTTATACGGTTCGAGTTTATTTGCAGCTTAACCTTAAGTCAATATAATTTTGAAATTTCTCACAATTATATCAAGTCTGGTTTCGCTTTACTTTGGTAACATACTCCCATTACTTTTTGGTTTCACGATGTCTTTATCCTCTAGATTAACTGACTCTAATTGGTAGTATCAGAATATTTACATATTATTAGTTCATCTCTATTCAGTCAGTGTTTTGTGGACACTGGAATTCTATCTAATGGTACTGGTTATTCGTGTTCGCTCCACTGACGCTAACACCCTCCTTTCGTTTAAATGTATAGATGGTATATGCTTTGCAAAATTCAATCCTATTTGTAATTTCATTGTTTTTGAACTTGTCCGAGTTACATATTCGCAATGCTCACAAATTGTTATTACTCATTTTCTAAAAAAGTTACTTTTCTTTATTTACAGCAACAAATCAACAATGCAGACAAGACGGAATAGGATCTACTACGAAAGAAAGTTTTGGATATTCTTACAGTTATTACCTCAGCATCTAACATCACAAACATCACTGAATTGGACATTTCTACTATGCACCGTATTCGGACACGCTTTCGGCCCAATCCAACAGTCGTTTCTTTTGTACGTAAAGATATATACAGCCACACAGATTACACGGAACGTTTTCCATTTGAAATCGCTCAACATCGAACGGCGTAGCAACAATAAAACACTAATTAGAATCAGCGCGCAACATGAACCAAAGAAGCAAAAAAATTATCAGCTACCTACATTTGTGTAAAAAAACTGAGTAAATATGGTGTTACGGTCAAAGTGTTGGAAAGTAAAAACGCCCTGCAATTCGAAAATAATTGTTTCACGGTGGGCAAGTTCCCTAAAAACTGGTACAAGAATTATCACATCCCAAAATTTTATTTCAAGGAATGATTTGGGTTGTTCATAATTTCTATATAGCTTGGTCGTAGTACAAGTTATTTCGGAGTGTTTACGAGTCTAGTCTTTTTAGCCTAAAACCTTGAATGTTTTTCTCTTATATTGCGGGTGGGGGTCTGAAATTTTCAACTTAATTCTTTACACCCCAGACTTTAATTCTATTAAACTTTACAAGGTTACTTACAGCGCGTGCTTATAATTTAACCTACGACCTTGCATTTATCATGAGTGTCGCATAGCTGTACTGTCGATTGATTTTTAGTTTACGTGCAGCACGTTCTAACTCTATCATCTTTTTCAACACAATTTGACAATCCTAGATATCAACACGTTATACGTTCAAATAATTTTACGTATTTATAATCCTTCATACAGGACAGTTAAAAACCAAATTCGGATTGTAAGTTGACATTAAATTTCCACGATTTTAGTTTTTGACCTCGTCTACTCATATAATCCCAGGTCCGGTCAATACAATGGGTTGCGGCTCTTAATTCCATCGGGTTATTAGTTAACGTGCAGTACGTTCTTAACTATTTTAACCTATTACTGGAATTTGTTGCCTTCAATTAACTGGCTGATGGGCTTGTTTTCACTACCGTTTATCATAATTTCTTCGAAAAATATTTAATCTACACCCATTTTGTTGAGTTAATCGGGTCAAGTTTTTACAACTACGTTTTAAACGGAGTTTAATATATATACCCTATAAAACTTTACTACAATTCCACACAGTTTCCGTTTCACAAGTTCTCTTACATCTAGCAATTGGGTTTAAATTCGCTTTTACGTTCCGGAGATTTTCGTTATGCTGCTTTGCTTCCTTGCAAGTAGTAAGCAACACTGGATATTTTATTGGGTTTTAAGGTTATGTAACATTTATCAATTAATACCGTTCAACACCAAGTGTTAATTTTTGGTGGCTCTAAATACATCATTACGTTGGGTTTAGAACCATTTTGCTCCCACTTATAACATTGGTGATTTCTTATGAGAGTTTATATGAAGTTTCTTATATGAGTTTATATGTCAGCCTTACACATTTAGTTTGGCAGACCCTATTTCATTTGCGATAAATATGATAATTTCAAAAGAATTCTATCGTACATCGGCTAAAGCAATTCTCTATTCTTTCAATTATTTATATCTACAACTGATATTACAGGACCTTTTATACTTAGTTTAATTGGCTATTCAATGATAGGGTAATGACCAAATATTTACAACATACATAACCAGAGCTTCATTTCTAGATGTTTATCCTCTCTAGTCTTCTAAGTTTTGACAATTAAATCCATGACCTTCTTACTGTTTTTACCCCTAAATTGGTTCATACAATTTCTAAGTACCATATTCACCTGGCTCCACGGTTGTGGGGAGCCTCAATGCTGATCACTCGTCGCCACTCTTCTCTGTTCGCTGTACTTGGTTCGATATGCGACATCGGGTATTGTTGCCATTGGCGTAGCGGCACGTATCGAAAATGCTGGTGACAATCGTTGACTGTTTGACGTCGCCAGGACTCGTGAGATCTTCCGCGTGGTCGGGTCCAGGCGTCCGGGGGCGTTGCGTTAGAAAGTGACTTCGGGATCCTGTTGTCGGACACCCGCAGAACATGGCCGAACAACCGCAAACGCTCCCTCCTCAGCAGTGTCAACACCTCAGTTTCGTGACCAACTCTTCGACGGAGGTCTTCGTTCCTGATGTGATCGAACTTTGTTACGCCTGGAATCCGGCGTCGACAGAAGTTCTCGAACGTGTTGATCTGCTGCTGAGTAGCTGACTTCGCTGTCCATGTTCCGCAGGCGTAGAACAGAATCGGTCGAATGGTAGCATTATATATCTGAAATGTCGTGGGAACGGACACGTCTGCCGAGTTCCACACATGCCGTAGACCCGCATAAGCTGACCTGACACTGTTTATGCGGTTTTTAATCTCGGTGTCGCAAGCACCTGATCCTGTAATAGTGCTGCCCAGGTAACAGAATTGTTCGACATGTTCTAGTACAGAACCGTTCAGAGTCTTGATGTCTTTAGATGCAGCAGGTCATTATCTTGGTCTTCTCGGAGCTGATAACCAGACCAATGCACTTTGCAGTTGTGTCGACTCGATTGAGCACCTCTTGTAGTTCTCTGACTCATGATGCAGCTGTGGCTATGTCGTCGGCATAAGCGGCATCTGTGAACTTCATGCCATTTGCGTCGAAAATAACACCGTCGTCATTAGCTAGGGCTGTCTCTATCACCCATGCAACTGCCTAGTTGAAGAGGATGCTGGACAAGATTGAGCCTTGGCTCACTCCAAACCTGCCTTCAAAGCGTTCAGATAAGGTGTCATTTATTCGCACACGGCAGTAAAGATGGTTCAAACAGCGACTTCATTAGGGATACGATCTTGGCCGGCACACCGTCCGTCCCCAAGATCTTGTATAGCGATTCTTGGTGAACTGAGTCGAACGCGGCTTTGAATTCAACGAAGGCCACCGCACCTGGTCTTCGATATTCATGAAGATTCTGGAGCATGATCCTCATGCGCAGTATCTGATCGATTGTGTGCGACCAGGTCGAAAGCCGCACTGTTGCTCACGTTCAAATCGTTCCCGGTTTCCCTTGTATCTATTGCAGATTACTGCTTCCAGCACCTTGAAAGCAATATGTAACAGCGATATACCTCGATAGTTGCAGCAGATGGACTTATCACCCTTCTTGTGCAATGGAATGACGATGGAGGTACCCCAGTTCTCTGGCATGATCTCTTTGGCCCATACGTCGCAGATTGTGGCGTGCAGCGTATCAAAGAGGTCCCTTGAGATCTTATAGCATTCCGGCGGAATACGTTCCTCTCTGGCTGCTTTCCCGCTGCGAAGATTTTCTAACGTTTTAACGCTATGAGGACTTCGTCGCGCGTTGATACCGAGTGATCGATCGCGCATTCGTAAAAACCCTTGAAGGGAAGGTAGCATCTTTTAGCGGTTTTTCTGGCGGATCTTTATTCAAGAGTTCATCGAAATGCTCTCTCCAACGATTGACTTGCGCGGATTCGGATATATTACTCTAACCCGTTTGTCGCGCATCATACCACGCACAAGATTCTGTGGCTGTGCGCCTTGTCTGATTAGCGCGTAGAGCCTGCGGTGGTCATATACCCTAGCTGCTTGATTCATTTTGTTCGCAAGTGCCTTGAGTTTATCATCCTTAGACTCTATAATGCTGCGGTGCAAGCTGGACCTGAGAATGCCTCGAGTTTCCTTTGCAGCATGACTAAGCAGCTCGGCTTTCTCTATTGTAGGTAAATCTAGCCATCTATTCCGTTATCCTTCTATTTCTATACAAGTTGCAACTAAATACATTTAAATACTTTACTGGGTTCTCCATTCGCTGAAACTTTTGCCTGAGGCATGAACCATAGGCCTCCTGGTTTCGAACCGGGGGAACCGATTTTGCCAGGGGGCATTTTGCCTAAAGAAATACTGTTAAAAATAGAGTAAGAAACACTGCCAAAACGATTTTAACGGAGAGAAAAAGCTATTTTTATGCAAATTTTGCAAAATTGGTGAAATTTTTGGCTTCAGGAAAAAATTTTACTAAAATTTTGATGAAATTTTATGTACTTTGGACCGATTAGAAACAAAAAATTTACCAAAAGGTTGTGAACCGAGGGAGCCCCAAATTTTTCCAGGAAGCATGAACCGGGGGCACCTGTTTTGAACTAGGGGGAACCAAATAATACAAGGGGCCAGCAACCACCCAATTGGGTGATAATGACCAAAAGGTGCCCAGCTTTTTGTCATTGGAGTAATAAATAAAGATCCTACCGTTCTGAGTGTGATAAAATGGTTGCTGTGTTATCATTGATGCATTGTCAGTGTATTATAGTTATTCGAAAACATCAAGGTTGAGGGTGGGGGTTCGGAAAGCTCGGTTTTGAACCTAGCAACAATTACTAATCTCAACAAGTTACGGTGTGAATTACACAGTTTGCCGTAGCCGCGCCTCTAACAAACAAGTAGTTGCAGAGCGTATTGAAGCATAGGTACACACAAGGACGTAGCCGGAGGGGTTTCGGGGGTCGCGACCCCACCCCCTTTTGGTTCAACCACAAACAAATTTTTTTGAATGATTCCGGTTGAAAATCATGTCGGAAATTGTCCTAAAACTACCCTTTCTCGCATTAGAAAACAATTATTTTCAACCGTATTTTTGACCAAACTTCACATTTTTGTATTAAAATTCGCTATTTTGGCAACAGTTGTATTTTTACTTGTTTATGGCGTACTTAATATACCAATTCTGGACCCCGCTTTCACATTTCTGAGCGCGACGCCCCGGAACCCCCCTTTTAGGTACCCACTGTGGGCCGCGACCCCGCCCCCCTTTCAAAATTCCTGGCTACGCCCTTGGGTACACATACGCCTTTTGAGCCAATCAGCTCTCGATAGCATATCACACAATAACGCACTAGCTCAATCACACATTTGGTAGATGAACAGGTTCATCCGCCTCCTGTTATTGGCCAAAGATTATCATGCATACGCAATTTCATGCCAGAAAACCCTTAATTGAAACTTTTCAGTTTTCCAGAACGTCTGAATAAAATTTCGGATTTTGGGTCGAGGAACTAAGAGGGTGACATACGTCAACCCATAACTTGAGGCTTAATCGTAAAACCGGAATAGAGGCATCGGCATTTATCATTTTACCACAAAATAAAAGCAACCAGAGAAAAAATTCAAAAGTTAAGATAAATATAACATTGCTTCCGTGATTCCGTGAAGGGTATTAAAATGGGGTTAAACTAGTAACTCTATCGGGATTGCAAACAGGTACACCTACGCCTTTTGCGTGCACAGCCAGTCAGTTCTAGGTAGCATACGTCGATATGCTATGTGTGGATATCAAACAATACCGCACAAGTTAGAACAAAACTATGCCTACCAGATAGCGGCCAGGCACTGGCACAAACGCATATCTGGGTTTTCCACGTAACACTGTAGTCAGGCCTCATTAGCTAGGAAGCAGGTCGTATCAACCCTCCCGTGCGCCATGCGTGCCCCAGCAAACGAGTAGCAGCTCATCCGGAAGTTTATGTTCGAGGACCTCAACCTTAGCCTTTGGGTCAAGACCAATTGACCGCAATACAGCGGGGACCGTATACTTGAAAACGCAAAGGTATTTACTGTTTACTAGAGCCCATTATTTTAAAGAACTTTGTCAAAGTGGAGTTGATATACTGGAAGAAGCGCTGTTTTAGCTGGAACAATGTGTGTTTATAGCATACTTCCGCATCAGCCTTAAATAGTGTTCCAAACACATCTAAAAAGAATTTAGCACAATAATTTGGAGTATTGAAAAATTTGTTGTGTGACATGACGCTGTAGTGCAGCTCTATCCAACGTAGTATTGTTCTCTCCGAGCTCTATAGTCATTTTGTCCCGGCAAGGGACAAATTTTTCCCAGTTGCAGCCTTTGGTGCAGTGTCAATTTTTTAATCTTTCACAAAAATGCAGGCAATTGGAGTAAAAGAGACACATTGTTCAATTCTTCCAGATATAGTTATTGGCTAAAAATGAGAGAGCATTTGTCAGACTGATATTTTCCAGCTGTGTTCTCACGAGGCGCGAACATAATTTTAATGAGGCGTTGCCTGGGTGTGTCCCTCGCAAAAATTGCTCATAATTTTAACAAAATCTTTGGAGAATCTGCAATTATTGCGCAAAAATTCAGCGGAAATTGGCATAAGGGGGGGGTAAGAAAATTGTCGTGCTCGAAAAAGAAAGTTTTAGGAGATATGCGCAGGTGTCTCTTAGATACCACGCAGACCGAGACAGGCAAACGAGAGCCAATGTTTACGTTTAGCAACCGAATGGAGTGAAAAAAGCCTACATGGAGTTTTGAGCCTATAGATTTTAGGACCCAGGTAAACTTTAAGACTCATATAAGGACCTTAGGTTAGACTAAAGCTCGGATATTAGGCTCAGCATATCGACGAAGGCACAAACTTGATATAGCTTACGCTCCTTGTCTTTGATTTGGCCGCTATTCTTGGTTGCAAAATGCGATAAAAGCAATTGCATCTTGCGTGGTGTGCATGAAATAGTGCAATCGCTAGGAGTCAAAACGTGAAAAATGATGCTTCAAATTATGTTTCTGACAGGTTGAAATTCACCTAGTTTTCACCTGGCCTAACGGTTGTGCGGGACCTCAATACTGACCACTCGTCGCCACTCTTCCCTGTTCGCTATACTAGTTTCGATATGCGACATCGGGTATTGTTGCCATTGGCATAGCGGCACGTATCGAAAATGCTGGTGGCAATCGTTGACTGTTTGACGTCGCCAGGTCTCGCGAGATCTTCCGCGCTTTCGGGCCCAGACCTCCGGCGGCGTTGCTTTGGCCAGTGACTTCGCGATCCTGTTGTCTGACATCCTCAGAATATGGCCGAGCAACCGCAAACGCTCCCTCCTCAGCAGTGTCGAAACCTCGGTTTCGTGACCAACTCTTCGACGAAGGTCTTCATTCCTGATGTGATCGAACTTTGATACTCCTAGAATCCGGCGTCGACATAAGGGTCTTTTCCATTATCCCAAAGCCCACATTTGCCCCAAACTGGGCAGATTCTGGAAATTTTGGTATTTTTGTGATTCTCGAGACCTCGCCTGATGATTTCGACCAAAAATTTAATTTTTTAAGTTTTAGATTTTTTATATTTTTCGGGTCCCATGGGAACCCAAAAAAATTTTACATACCATTCGACGCGGCTTGACGAGCTGAATCCAATTGTGTTATTTTTTATGCGATCGGATAAAAGTATCCTAAGTTATGGCCCAAATATCACCATTCGATTCAGCTCGTCAGGCCACGTCGAATAGTGTGTAAAAATCTAATTTAAAAAAAATGGGACCCGAAAAAATCTAAAATTTTAAAAAATAAATTTTTTAGTCGAAATGATCGAAGATCAGAAAAATACCAAAATTTCCAAAATCTGACCACTTTTGGGCAAACACGAGGTGGGAAGAGGGGATAATGGAAAAGAATTGACAGAAGTTCTCGGGCGTGTTGATCTGCTGCTGAGTAGCTTACGCCGCTGTCCATGTTCCGCAGGCGTAGAACAGAATCGGTCGAATGGCAGCTTTATATATCTGAACTTTCGTGGGAATGGACACAACTGCCGAGTTCCACACATGCCGTAGGCCCGCAAAGGCTGACCTGGCACGGTTTATACGGTTTTTAATCTCGGCGTCGCAAGCCCCTGATCCCTTAAAAGTGCTGCCCAGGTAACAGAATTGTTCGACATGTTCCAGCACAGAACCGGTCAGTACGATGTCTTGATGTCTCTCGATACAGCAGGTCATTATCTTGGTCTTCTGGGAGCTGATGACGCAGACCAATGTTTCGACTCGACTGAGCACATCTTGTAGTTCGCTGACTGACGATGCGGCTATGGCTATGTCGTCGGCATAAGCGGCATCTGTGAGCTTCATTCCATTTGCGTCGAAAATAACACCGCTGTTATTAACCAGGGCGGTCTCCATCGACCATCACCCATGCAATTGCGTAATTGAAGAGGATGGTGGACAAGATTGAGCCTTGTCTCACTCCTGACCTGACCCCAAAGCGTTCAGATAACATGTTCTTTATTCGCACGCGGCAGTAAGATGGTTCAAACGACTTGATTAGGAATACGATCTTGACCGGCACGCCGCCCGTCTCCAAGATCTTGACAGCGATTCTCGGTGAACTTAGTCGAACGCGGCTTTGAAATCAACTAAGGCCACGGCAACTGGTCTCCGATATTCAGGAGCATTCTGGAGCATGATTTTCATGCTCAGTATCTGGTCGATTGTGCTGCGACCACGTCGAAGGCCGCACTGTTGCTCGCGTTCAAATCCTTCACGGTGTCCATTGAATCTATTGCAGGTTACTGCTTCCAGCACCTTGAAAGCAATATTCAACAGCGATATACCTCGATAGTTAAGGCAGATGGACTTGTCACCCTTCTTGTGGAATGGAATGACGATGGCAGTTCTCTGGCATGACCTCTTTGGCCCATACGTCGCAGATTGTGGCGTGCAGCGTATCAAGGAGGTCTCTTGAGATCTTATAGCATTCTGGCGGAATACCGTCCTCTCCGGCTGCTTTCCCGCTGCGAAGATTTTTTACCGCTTTGAGGACTTCGTTGGTCCCGAGTGATCGATCGCGCATTCGTTAAAACCCTTGAAAGGAAGGTCATCATCCTTTAGCGGATCTGCTGGCGGATCTTTGTTCAAGAGTTCATCGAAATGCTCTCTCCAACGATTGACTTGCGCGGATTCGGAGAACAGACTCTTACCCGTGCTGTCGCGTATCATGCCACGCATGGGATTCTGCGGCTGTGCACCTTGTCTGATTAGCTGGTAGAGCCTGCGGTGGCCATGTAACCTAGGTGCTTGGTTCAACTCGTTGGCAAGTACCTTGAGCTTCTCATCCTTAAACTCTCTGATGCTGTGGTGCAAGCTGGACCTGAGAAAGCATCGAGTTTCCTTTGCAGCCTGACTAAGCAGCTCGGCTTTCTCTATTGTACGCGCGTCTCGCCATCGATCCCGCTTCTTCGGTCTCGGCTTCGGTGCAACTTCCCGCAGGGCGGCAATAGTGCAGTCAGAAACACAAGACCATGGCGGAACTTGAGAGCCCACTAATCCCGCCAGGGCGGCAAAACGGTTGGACACTGAGGTGCAGAACTTTTCTGCGATACTATTGTCCCGTAGGCATCTGGTGTCGGTTGAACGAATGGTTGGCGTCAAGCTTTAAGTGTAGCTGCAGTCGTATCATGCCATGGTTACTTGGAAGCAGGTTCCCCCAAACGGTCCTGCAGTCTCTTACAGCAGACTTCCATCTTGTTCGAATGAGGACATGATCAAGGTGAAAATAGCGCTCGCTGGGGGATCGCCAGGTGTGCTGTTGCTTTGCAGGATGCTTGAAATTGGTGTTGGCGAAAAACAATTCATGGAATCCCGCGATGGTGATTAGTCTGGTTCCGTTCTCAGTTCGAGAACCGTGAACGAAAGGGCCTAGGACATTGTTTTCCCCGATTCGCGCGGTCCCACTTGCGCATTGAAATCATGACACACTAAGAGGATGTCTCTTGCGGGGATGGAGCCTATCAGATGATTGAGCCCTTCCGCGAAATCGTCCTTGTCTCCGCAACTGTGGGAATCTGTGCGTGCATAGGCCACAACAACAGATAGGTGGCATGGCTTTGAGCGAATTCTCACGTATGCTAGTCGTGAATTGAACGGATTCCAGAGCATCACCGCATCTAGTCTGTCCTTCCTGATCGCAAAACCTACTGCCTGTTGGCAGCCTTTCTCGGATCCCGAGAGCAGAAGGTCGTATTCAGCGTCGGGGGAGCTGATGTTAGTCATGCCGTTTCCGGGAATTCGCAGTTCAGAGAGCGCGGCTATCTCGATATTACGTGCAGTAAGTGATCGACAAAGAAGTTTACTGTAACCTCGCTTCAACAATGTTCGAACGTTCCACACGGCAATGAGTGCTCGTCTCCTTGCATAATTTGATGTGGTTTGTTGCCGTTTGTTCATTTTTTACGTCGCCGACGGAAGGGCTGCGACGCGCGTCGTCTACCCAGAACGCGGTAGCAGAGTCTAGATTTGATTTGTGATTTTTCATTGAGGTTTCCGGAAGTTTCACGTGGATTTCCGAGCCTTGTCAGCGGTGGCCCTAGCCATTGAGGACCAATTCCCAATTGGCTATAATGCAGCAGTTGACTTTTTATCGTGGTTTATCACCCACTATCCACCATTAACGCGGGAGAGGTCGGACTTTTTGTCGTGATTTGTCGCCCTATAGCTCGTGTGCCGGTTATAGCACCAGCGTTTGGCTTTCGCAAACCACTTGTCATCGAGACATTTCTTTGGCATTTTGTAGGGAGTAGAGCTGAGCATCTCTAAACCCAATAAGGCCTCCCAATGATGACCATTACACCTGTTCTAGCCGGTGTTCGCGTACTTCCCCCTGCTGAGTGTTATCCTTAAGAGGACTACCACTACGCGCAGACCCAGCCGTGCACTCTGGAAAGGCGCTGGACCAAGGTCCAACTAGAGTCCCATATACGAAATCTTAAAATAATTTCTATTCGGTAATTTGATAAAATAATTAGATTTATTTTATTGTAGTAATTTCGCCCTTTTACTTTCACACATCCGGGTCCCAAAAGAGAATATTGCTTACTCATGGTATACACTTTCACATTCAACATTACACTCCCAGACCAAGTGGACTATCTATCATGTATACTACTATCGGTACCTACTAACCTGTATCTAATGATCACCAATGAGTTGAATCAAAGTTCTCTACTGAACATGTGGATTTTGTTGAGTACTTCCAAGTTACTTCTCATGTTCCACATGTCAGTACATTGTTCGATGTCAGAATTTAAGTTCATAAAAAATAAACTATCTATACCAATGTATAGTAGTGTCGGCCATACTTTAATTTTAGTAACTTCTGGTGAACTACAGTTGATTTTTCGACTACTCTAACAAAGTTTAGTTCTCTATGTTACAGACTACCATGGTTTTCGTTTTATGATAAAAATATTTATGATGAAGAATCTTATTTTTCCACCGGTAATACGGTTACTACTCGATAACGTTTACATGTGTTAAAACCTGTTTTATAATATCTTCCTACTAGTTAAGTCCATTTTTGAATACCCATCAGAATTACTCTTATTTTAACGTCAAATTCTTTAATTTTCGAGTTTTTACTTGATGTTGACAGTCTCATTCATTACGATAAGATTATGGACAATACGAGCTCTGACGGTTTCAGCAAACAGAATAACGAAATTACTATTGATGATAACGCGGATAAGCCTACTAATAAAGGTACTATCATGTTTAGTACTGATTGTACTGGACCGGTTTTTACTTATAGTAGGTTTAAGGCGACAAGTAAAGGGCTTAGACTCTCCTCCGACCCTGGGCTTACTTGCGTAATTCGCTTTCCAGTACACTAGAATCAGCAATCACTACCATAGAATTACTTATTTCTGTTCACCTGTTATTCTTATTACTTTATATATTACCCTTTTCTTTCCAAAACTACCTCAGCTACTTGTCAAAGTCAAATTTTATACCTCCAGGCTCCTTAATATACCGCTAGATAATTTCACTACCATTTTCCGATATACATTAGAATTTACATTTAGAATATTTTACCAATAAATATTTATATACTTTTCTTAACACATTTTCCAGATTCTGCTATACATGGTGGTAAATTTATAAGTTAGACATTACTTGGTTCCGTCACCGCAGGCTAAAAAATTTTCTTTCAAATCCTCCCCTGATTACCGTCGCCTTACGGTTAGGGTTCGCCCATAGGCTAAGTACACCACTTATTCCCGGTGTTTGGTGCAGTTGGCTTTTCACCAGTCAAAATTTGCCACTTTTCTGTTATGTCAAACACAAATAAAATAAACGCCCCTATTTCCCGGAAGGCCTTAAATGGTCATGGGGCGCTTACAGTCGCCGGGATTACGGTCCCCTTTTTGTCGGATGGTTTCAGACGTCAATATAACTATGGTTTTAACTCTGTTTCGGGATTAGACCACACTGGGAGGTTGGTTACCACCGTATTTCCTAATCACGCTTATAATAGTATCTGCACTAAAAGATGTATTACCTGTAATTATATGGAACCGAGTACATTCTTCATTAGTACATATAATAACACTAAATTCAGGATTCTAATTTCAAATTCTTTAATTTTCGAGTTTTTACTTTACGTTGACAGGATTATCTCGCTCGTTACGATAAGATTATGGACAGTACGAGTTTTGACGGTTTTAGCGAACAGAATGACGAAATTACTATTGATGACAACGCGGATAAGCCTACTAATAAAAATAAAGGTATTATTATGTTTAGTACTGATTGCATCGGACCTGTTTTTACAATAACTTGATAATCATTTATACGTAGCGAAATACTCCAGTTTGTTCAAAATTAGAACACGCAATATACCTTAGGTGAAACGGAGCGACTGTGGTACTCTACGCTTAATCAGCATTTTGTCGTTCCAAATTATTGTCCCTACACCCGCTTAGCGTCCCATGCTAGCAATTATACACCGGCAATACTACAATGACAACTCTACGGTCATTTTAATGACTATATCAAAAACGTAGAACTACTTATTTCTTCTTCCAATGACCAAAAACACAAAATCTTTTGAAATTTATAAATTACAAAATTTAAGAAATATAATCACTTAAGGAATGATTTTACGTGGTAGGTATCTACGACTTGCATTATTTGATGCATACCATGCAAATACATTTGCTGTTATCGTATATAGCAACCCCAAAAACGTATAGATACATTCGATTGACCGATGAGAAAAGTGACGAAATTTGACTATTTTTGATGCAAAATTTATTAAATCTGGCTCCGGCACCGTCCCACAGGGTTAATTACACAACTGTTATGCTCATAAAACAAAAAAACCAACTTATTTAACCGGTTAAATAATTCTATAATCCTATAGTTCACCCCCAACAAGCAAAAACATTGCTTTGTAAAATTTTTTGAAATTTTCACTTTTTTTAGTATTTTTTTTAAACTTGGACTCATAGCTTGAAAACTACAGCTCTGAAAAAAAGCAAAGTTGCAGCTCTTGACGAGAGGGTTCTGCACGATCGTTCGCTGCGAAACCTCTATCTCAAGATATAAGTCGCGAAAAATAGAAACTCCAAGTTTCAAAACATGTGATCCATGATCCTTAGGGTGCCCATTTTGAACCGGAACACGCTGTCAACGGCGCTAGCATATAACGAAATGCTACAAATACAGTACCCTCCAAAAATGACTGTCGCTCCCTCGCGACTCGCTCTAAATGCGACAGTCATTCTTGGTGCGTACTATAGATGTGAAGACAGATATTGTGATCAAATGAAAAACATTGTGAAGATCCATCCATCCGGTGATGAGTTATAAACTTCACAGATGGACAAAAGGAAGCTATTACAATTTTTGCCACTATCAAAATTGTAGGTAGAATCTTGGTCGCTTCGGTTGCTCCATTTCAATTGTTGTTGCTCGTACTGGCTCGTCGTATGATTGGTAAAGTAACTGCTACAACGGTAATATTGAAGCCTAATAATAATTTAGTCCATTGTGTTATAACGATCAATAAACTAGTAACTCGCAAGCTAAAGTGAAATTGACCGAGCATTGTTTTATTTTTAGGTTATCACCTGTAACAGGGTGCGTTTGATGTATATACCACCCTAAAACCACTTAAACCCTGAATCCATGGAAAATCCTAAAACTTCGTCTACCCTATTAGATTAGTTTAAAAGCCATCGAAATCAACTGACAGCGCATCAAGTATTTGTGCTGGTCAACCCTAATCCTATTGAAAACTTATGAAAAGGCATAAAATATGCACGCTAGACTCAAGATAACCAAATCATTGTATTCAACTTTAAGAAATACTTACAGTACGCGTCAGAAATGCCTGTCGCATTTCGAGCGAGTCGCGAGCGAGCTCGAGTTTTCGAAAATATTTAAATTAATAATAAATTTTATTTTTAAAACAAATTTATTTCAAACCAGTCTTGAACGAGCGGCGAGCGAGCGACAGTGATTTTTTGCGGGTAATAGATTATTCTTGATGCCCCATCGTATATAATCAGACAAAATGAAAACACATTTTGTAAATTAATTTCGTCGACCGTAAAACCCTTGAAAAGGTATAACCAATTTGAACTGTAGATAGCAATACCATGGTATCCGGCGTGCTTGATAACCTAATATGCCCTCACCGTGCAATAACACGGCGACATCTGAAAAATCGCTATTTCAGGTAAAGGGTCGATGAATAATATTCGGCCCATGTTGAAGATCTCGATATTTTGCGTGGTGGTTTTCATTTTTCGATGCGAAGTCTGTATCACGAGATATGGACCGCGAAAAACTGTAGCCGTAAGGTCAAATTTGCAAAGAATCCTTAAATCTGTTTTTTTGTTATTTTGAACCCAAAGATGTAACTTGAGCTGTTAGGGTTCAACTAAAAGGCACATCCTCGCCACTTTTCCAAATCGAAGATGCGAAAAACACGAAGATGGCACAAACTGACAAAAAGAAATTTTAACGATTTTGCTCCTTAGTGGAAACTCAGATATGTCACACTGGCTCACGATTTAGTGGTTCAACTGATAATGCAACGACACTGAGAGCTACTAATTCGTAGGTAATGCTACTTATCGTGTTATATCGATCGATAAAATAGATCAATTCAATAATTCTTATATGTGGCACATAGTGAACCCGCGCTATCATTAAAGCTCCACTGTTGGTTTTTCTATCACTTGGTAACTATATTGCCCTCTGACATATTTTGCACATAGATAATCGTGATTTGTATGTCCCAAAATAACATACAACTCAAATTCTCAGCTCTTATTAAAAGGTACGTATGTCCGGTATACTGGTATAGGCTGGTACACTTGTATAGGCTACGGTTATACATATCGGTAATATGTATTATTCGTAGGGCAAAAATCCGGTAATTCATGTTTCGGAGACCTTATCCTTCCAGTATAATTATAGTGTATGCTGGACGGACTCTAGATACCATAGTATTCATAAATATGGTCATTTAACATCCGTACTATATAATGCTAGCAGTACACTATCACTCCGGCGCCACGGTAGAAAGTTACATTACTTCAGCTCTTAAATGCACGATGGAAAATTTTAAGCACCAACGGCACATGGATTATCCACGGGTGTGATATATCCGATATACGTTAATATATGAGTTCTGTATGAATTAACGTTCTAAGTATAAAATGCACTGAGGTTGTAGATAGATAATGCTACATTGCAGTCCATATAACAGTATTGGCCTCATTGGCCTATAATTGTATTGTTATACGGTTCTCAAGCTTAGATACCGCACAGTTTATACAAACTACACAACAGATAATACTACATTGCAGTCCATATAACAGTATTGGCCTCATTGGCCTATAATTGTATTGTTATACGGTTCTCAAGCTTTAGATACCGCACAGTTTATACAAACTACACAACTGAGCCATTTACCAAGTATATTCATAACATTGTAATGCCGTTTAGTACTGTCACTTAATGTCTGTGGGAAATCGTGCAGGCACTACATAAACATATAGATGTTGGGAACATATAGTTGCACAATAGGGAAATATATTACCATCGTAATATATTTCCCTATTGTGCAACTGGTTATTCGCCAATAGGCACAAAGCTGGTAAAAATTATCATGATAGTGTTGACCTGAGCTAATACTGGAAATACGTATGAAGTTATACTGAGAGTATACTACTACATCAACTGCATAATAATCCATATTAAATACCGGTACATTGTGATACATGGTATACAATTCGTTGCATATTGGTTTGACTATCTTCCGTTATTAACCTTACATCAGGTAGCATTTCACAGTTTCATCGAACTTCTATTACGCATTCTAGTAGCATTCATAGTCTAACTGACCATCATAACTACAATATGCATTGAATTGTTTATTTTACTAACGGTGGTGTTCTTGAATATAACCTTTTATGGACCGTCTGGAAACCATAGCATATACGTGGATATCGATAGTAGGACATACTAGTACAGTCACTTAATTAATACCATACCAAACTCTCGGCATAGGTAAACAACCTTATTAACTATCAATATACTTCTCTCATTTTAAGTCAAATCTCAAATTAATTTTGAGAACGTTTCTTTAAAAATTCTAAATAATTTCGATTTTAGATAATTGGCAAAATATAAACGTTCGACACGTTAGTATGTATTCGTCATTCACTTGGTTTAAACGAACCTATACTATGATACTAAGAAAATATGCTTAATCTCAGATAGTAATCAACTATAACAATTTGAAATGCGATATCAATCGGATATATACTCGCAATCCTAAGCCGTGGTTTCCGGACTAACTGTATTTACACTGTCTTTAGCCTGTTCTGGTTTGATGTGATGATAATATAAGAGCACGTCAAAAATATCAAAATTGTTTGGCACAAAAATAATGTACCTTTTGAATGCTATACTAAAGTAACATAACTATTTTCTGCTATGGTGCCAATTAAAATCCATGGCATATTAGAAAAATCGCTTCACGCATTTCGACTACGTGCAATTGTATGCCGATATAGAAGAGAAAGAAACGTGCAAAAAAAAGCGGGCAAAGTGGTAGCCCCCAGACATTATCCCAAAAATGTCATGGCGCCCGCGGGAACAGGTTGCGAATACAATTTGTGTTTCACTAAAAAAATTATTGTGTTCGTTGGAAAGATGAGTGCATCATTTTAATTCAAAAGGATGCTATCATGAAACCTGTTGCCAATTATCATTGCTATAAGCTACTAATTAAAAACAATATCAATCAGGTACCGGTTCGTTGATTAATTATCTATTAATCTCTGAAATTCCTGATGATGTTGTGATGCTTTACAGTTTAAGTCTCCATTTGATCCAATGCATGGTACATCCTAAGCTTTGACAGACCTTAGTCATTCATCATTTATTAATTTATTTTTTTATTATTATCATTACTGTTCAGTATAACGGTAATTTAACACATGCATATATCTACACCAATAAAGTTTGACGGTACCTATATACAAGCACATTGGGTTAAAACCATTTCATCAGTACCGTCACTTTGACTATATTATGGTTTTAATTAACTAACTAACTGTATGATATATGCATACATGGAGATTAGTTATACATAATTCGGTCAATTGTCTGTCTGTGATAGTGTATCTGATGTATTATGCAGTATATAACACTTTTTTACTTCAGTTACCGACATCCACACTGGAATCAAGCACATTCGAAGGTTTTTCCGGCAATTCGAGCAGTACATCCGATATAATGCCTAAAACGTCCACACCTGGTCTTGAAGGTATTGCTATTTAGCTACAGAGATTATTATTAAACTCTCTGTAGTTCCCGCAACGTAAGAATATACATACATGATGCTAGTTAGAATATAAACATATCTCGCATAAAGTTAAGCAATATTAACTAAAATCTCAAGGCAAGCAAGACACAAGTCTAAACTGAAATTAATTACATGTTTTTTTTACATTTTCCGCCTGTTTCGAATTATTTGTGGAATTGGAAGCAATAAAAAACCAAATTTCCAAATTTTCCAGTTAAGTTATGTGTTCACTCGCTGCAAAAGTGACAGCCATTTCGGGCACATACTGTATGAAAAGCACAGATTTATGAACACACCGATATTATTTTATACAGCGGCTATACCTCCAGCAACATAACGCACTGCCAAATAAGATCTGTATCAGAATACCTTGAAATAATAACAGGACCACCAGGTTTCAACGGAAACGTCCGCTGATGATAATTCGATAAAGTGGCTGAACAGTCATCTAAAATCTCCGGAAGGAAAATTGTTGTCTGAAAAACAAACATTTAAAAAATGATTTTTTATGCATTCCGGCTATAATCTGGTGATAAGCCTCAGATATAGATGACCTCGCTATATCAAGGCGCCCGGAAAAAAAGGTTCCGGGCATTCATAGTTGATACAATGACCTAAAATACACACTTTTCTTTCGGTAGACAATATTTCATTAAAAATATTTTTCGTAGTTTATTCATAAAAATTTACGGTTCTTTTCCATTATCCCCCCAGCCCGCGTTTGCCGAAAAATGGAGAGATTCTGAAAGTTTGGTATTTTTGTGATCCTCGAGGCCTCCCCTGATCATCCAAAAATTGAATTTTTAAAATTTTAGATTTTTTGGGTCCCAAGGATCCCCCCTTGGGAACCCAAAAATTTTTTCTTAAAAATCGCATTTTACCGACCATTCGACGCGTCTTGACGAGCTGAATCGAATGGTGTAACGGGATCCGGTAACAGGTTCCTAAGTTATGACCAAAAATATCGGAGGCTGAGAGACTCAGCAGTTGAACAGTTTTTGGCTATAACTTAGGATGCTTTTGTCGGATACCGTTAAAAATAGCACCATTACAGTCAGCTCGTCAAGCCACGTCGAATGGTGAGTAAAATCCAATTTTGAAGAAAAAATTTTTGGGTTCCCAAAGGGGATCCTAGGGAACCGAAAAATCTGAAATTTTAAAAATTCATTTTAAATTTTAAAAATTTTTAAAAATTTTAAAAATTTAAAAATTTGTTGGTCGGAATGTTCAGGGGAGGTCTCGAGGATTACAAAAATACCAAAATTTCCAGAATCTGAGCATTTTTGGGCAAATGCGGGCTGGGGAGATAATGGAAAAGAACCAAATTTACAACGTATAAAAAATTTTCTTAATTCGTTTCTCGGTTATACATAAATTGAATTAATATTTGGATTTTATCCATTTAAGGTGATGAATTATGGGTTGCTAAGTGAGATAGTAGGTATGTTTTCTTAAAAAAGAATCTGTACCTACAAACCTGTATCTAATGAGCACCATTTAATTGAATTAAAAGTTCTAATGAACAAGCCGATTTTTTGGGAATTTCAGCTTAGTTACATCTCAAATACAGCATGTCAGTACATTTTTCGATGATTAATTTCGGTAAACAAATTTTTTTTTCAAACCAATGCATAGTAACGTCTACCATTCTAGATGAGAATAACTAAGAACTATGCACGCGATCATTACACAAAATGTTGAGGGTTCAGTGTTATTATAGAGTGTTTCGGACAACTTCTGGAAATACTAACGTGCTTCACACCTAGAGCAAGTTTGTTTTTTTAATTATGAGTCTTCGCATATTTCGCAAGCTGCTCTAAATTCATATGAGTCTTGTTGGGATATTTATTGTAATTTTAAGACACGAGATATTGAGTACTCTTTACCATTTCGATTAAGATTACGGAGATATTGGATATAGATTAGATTCAGCATATTCTCATCAGCCAATTTTTATTATTCTTTAATAAACATGAGTTAAAATCTTATTTTCTAATGGTTCTACTATTAATAAAATTGGTTTTCATTACGTCCTACAGTTTTTGGTTAAGCGCCAGCAATTACTAATTCTGTTTGTACATAACTTTTATAGGTTTGTCACCTTCGTTACGCTTAGAAAATGAACAATACGAACTTCGATGGCTTTAGCGACCATAAGATAACATATGGAATGATGGTAATGCTGATACGATTACACCAAACTGTATTTTCGTAATTATAATATATTGTGCTAGACCATTATAATCATTGTGAACGATAAATTTTTAGTATTGACTGCAAATCAAATAATTGCGAGAATAGCAAACTAATGTTTTTATAATTTATTAATTGACATAAAACGATCAGGTTGCGAGAAAAGCGATAGCCAGCCGATTAGAATTAAATGTTAGCACAGCCCGCGCTACACAGTGTCTGCCAATAATTGTAAACACTTGTAGGATAGTCGCTGCTAGGTATGACTAATTTTGAGCAAATACAAAATACAAATTGCCATTCTTGAAGACAAATATTATTTTTCTTGCACTGTTTACGAGAAATGCTCAAACATAATTTGAGCAGCTGTCGAATACTTCTTCAGCAACATTGCTAATTTATTTTAATGTACTAGCTAACAATAATTGATTTCCATTTCTCGGCATAGAAAACTGATGTAAACAGTTTAGCGAGACAAATAACTACGATGTTTATAAGTTACTGCAAATGTACCTTTATTTCAAACCTCAAATACTGAATTATCACATGAGGAGAAGCCTCATCTTTGGAGAGTGTGAAAAGGATAAATACTAGCTTTTACAAACTATCGTAACTATATCAAGGGGTCCCCAAAGGCACATGGTGTGGGTGGGAGTGGAGATTACCTGGACATCTGGAAGGAACCCACCACATGAAATGTATATGGGCCACTGACATTGGGGGTGCTCTCTGGGTCAAATCTGACCCCGAGTTCGGAGGAGGGGAGATCAATAGGGGCAAATATTATATATATTAATATCATGTATTATACTATGTATATATTAGCATTGTGTCGTTTTATATACATGTCTGCCTCAGTATTACTGTATTACTGCATTCAACAACTGAGATGGCAATATTCGCTGAAATTGCACCTTTGGTTGATCCAAGATAAAAATTTCTTGGGGTCAAAATCAAAAATTTAAGAGGTCAAATCTTCGGGTGGGCGGTGGCCAGCGACCGAACATGAAAACTCAGCCCACCCCATTCCCCTATAGGCAACTCTAGATTTCACGTACCTTAGCTCCGCAACAAAAATTTAGTGAATATTGGTCGGATATGGACAACAGGCTTTTAAAAATTGATGCTTAGCAGTTTCCAAATTTCACTACATTTGCATTTTAAATTCACAGGAGATACAATATTTAAATCAAAAGAGAGCAGTGATGGTTAAGCAATGTCTTCGAAAAGGTACATATTCTATTTCACCTATTCAGTGAACCAGGGATATACTATAGTAAAGTCTGAAGCGATTAATTCATTATCGTATCAATATTTATCCATTATTTTCAAAAACTTTTAATATATTTTTAACAGCTCTGTTGCCTCATCGCCAAAGGTATTCAATTATGAGTGTTGAATAAGTGATTTAGAGAGACGTGCACAGTATCAACTTATAAAATGACAGCAATATCGGCCATGTTGCTTTAATAGACGAGGAAATATACCGCTTATTACGTATTTAGGGACTCACAATGTGCAACGTTGGATTGTTCTACAAAATGAGCCTATACCATAATCATAGTTAGAGTGGTTGTCGAGATTTTACCGTTTTCGTGTATTTTGGACATCATACATCCATTCAAAAATCATTTTGAATAGGCGTATGAGCCTATCCTGCGGAATTGCTTTCCAAAATGAACCAATAACATCCATATAGCTCAAGCAGTTGCGGAGATATTGTCGTTTTCGT
This sequence comes from Trileptium ribeirensis, assembly GCA_030248225.1. Classification (NCBI taxonomy): domain Eukaryota; kingdom Metazoa; phylum Nematoda; class Enoplea; order Enoplida; family Thoracostomopsidae; genus Trileptium; species Trileptium ribeirensis. The sequence continues at coordinate 25,864 of JASANE010018513.1, read as the reverse complement.
GTATTTTGTTTCTCACTGGCCTATTAAAACACATTTTGTCCCAACGTTGGAATATAAATAATGACAATAGTGGCTCACCATGTGCACCTATGTACATGGAGGATGAATTGTTCTATAAGGTGAGATCAATAGCTGAACGGTTACGGAGATATAGTTTTCGCGGATTTTGGCTCTCATGGGCCCATTTTGACTCAAATCGCGACTTGTAAAAGGGTCGTATAGTATATTATATTATTATTATTATTATTACAGTATTATATACAGACTTTACCGCTCTATAAAATAAACTTAATTTGGCTCAGATCTTAACATCATTTTGTCGCGATACAACCTATAACATGTTTTGTCGGACCCCTTCCCAAACTGAACCGGATCCTTCGACTCATTTTTTTCGAGGCAAAGATGTTGGAATAGGTTTTGGCCTCTATGAGCTACTGTGCTAGTCAATCCACCCATCAGAATTTAACATTACCACAAAAAACCGAAACGGACACCTTAGAAATTAATCGCTGGAGACTTTGATACGCTCATTTCACTCCCTACACTCAGAATTTAATTATTATTTGCTAGGTGTTTGTTCTAGTAAGGTAAATCGCCTTTGACAAAACTGCACAAGACCATGAACTAATTCAATAATGTAATGATAATCATTCTAGAGTCAAGAACCTGAAAACCAGACCATAGAAGGAAGCCAACCTTAAACTATGCTACCTCCGAGTTTCTCCTTATGGAAGGTACTTATTTTTCTGGGGCATCTTGAAACAAATTTAAAGTTGTAATGTAGTTATTGTATGTCTGGCAACGATAGCGATTATAAGTAAAAATGAATAACTTTAAACCCTAAAATTATAAAAACTGTTATCGTTAAACCCATTCTTCACATACTAGGCAATTTTGGAAGGACTAGTTCAACGATAAATTAGACATAATATTTACAGAAACTCACATAAGCCAGCAAATTTGATGCCACAGTTCCAGCACACGACTGAACCTTAGTTTGATCCAACGAAAATTGATCACTAGATGGTGATGTTATTGTGCTTTTGCTAACACTTTTATTATTTCCAGATCTCGAGGCAGACGACAAATCGGTCCACAGAGAAATACTGATATATTTTGTGCCAGTATTAAGGCATAGAACGTGTTCTTCGTTGAAAACAGCTGTCTATAATTGAATAATTGCTGCAAAGTTACTTACACCACGCGCACCTGAATTTTTACATTTGGGGTCGTTTTTGTTCCAAGCAAATAAATTAATAACTCGCAAGCGAGGGTGAAACGATGTGAGCGTGGTTTCATTTTTAAGTTAGCATTTTGTTTAATCGCATGTAGCAGGCTGTGTTTGATGTTATATACCACCTTAAAACCTCTTGAACCCTGAATCCATTGATAATCCTAAAACCTCGTCAACCGTAAACCCATCGAAAACTGACAACGCATTACGCATTTGTGCTGGTCTTTAAACAACCATACCATCGCTTTCAGTCTACCGGCAAATCTATAGAGACAATTCTTGAAGACATATACACAATAACCAAAAAACTGAAGACACACTATATACTGAAAATTAGGTTCATTGAACCTAAACCCATTCAAAACTCATGAAAGTCATGACATATGCACCGTGGACACTAGCTAACCAAATCATTGAGTCTTAAAAATACCTATATATAAACTATTCTTGATGCCCTGCACATAATACATAATCAGACAAATGAAACCGGGTTCGTCGACCAAAAAACCTTTGAAACCCCAAGAAAAGGTACAATAGAGTGAAGTTGGACTCTAGATAGCCAAACCATCGTATCCTGCGTCCTTTATAGCCTAATCTGCACTCATTGTAAGCCAGAAACACGCAATAACACGACAAATTTTGAGAAATAGCTATTATGGCAATCGGTCAATGAACCATATTCGGGCAACAGCGGCTCAGGCAATAGTCCCACAAAAAATCGTGGTCTTCTATGTTGTAAATCTAGGTGAGCTAATTCTGGCTGTTTTTCAATACGAACGAAGCCTGCGTCGCGAGACATGGGCTGCAAAACACTAGTGCTCGTATGGCCAGATTTGTAAACAACCTTTAAAAACATGTTTTTGCCATTTTGAGCCCGAAGATGGGGTCAGAGCTGCTTGCGTTCAACTAAAGAGCACATCCTCGTCACTTTTGCTATAGAACAAAGAATTACCGAAATTAATAAATTCGTCGATGAGTTATTAACGACATAAACATACAAAAATAAAAGAAATTTTCACGATCCCCACCCCATTGGCGCCCTGAGTGGAAACTCTTCGAACTTCGTTTCCATGACGCTACTAGCATATAAAATCATTGTGGCACTAACGCGCCACTAAGAAAAGGTGGTTGAAGTCCTTGCTGGTTTATTCTATTGATGTGAATTGATAAACAATGAAGTTATATGCCAAAGTCGAGACTGCAAGTTCATAAGATTTTAACGAGCAGAACTACAGAAGCATAGATCACAATATAACAGGCTTCAGGTTGAACATATGACCCCAAAATTGTAGAAACTCAACGCGAAGCATCTAGTTATACCCTCCGAGTATTAATAGAATAATTATTGTACAATATATTTTAAGCCTGCTGCTACCTCTTTATTACCAAATTAGTGCCGTACGATGTTACGTAGCACAAAACACGAATTGGAATTGGGAAGTAGCTTTTAGACATAGTGTATCAAGACTGAGTAAAATCTCATGACAGCCCATCATCGCGCGAATATGGCCACCACTTATGTTAATTGAGGCGATTAAGCAAAAATATTATGAAATTACAAAATGAATACACAAAAATTTTGCAACCTTATAACTACTGCGTTTAAACAAATGAGCTGACGTTTTAGGCCGCTCGGTAAAAAGCTCTGTACGCATACAATAACAAATATCCCTAAAATGGTACTAAAAACACACATTTTTAAAACTACTACAAAATAGAACTACAAGCTACTTAGACGCACATTTCCAGACCGAACCGTTCGTGTTCTAAGTTCAATTTCATCGTCAACAGCTTCGAACTCGCCCATTTCGTTTTTATCGTCGCCTTCACCGGTTTTCGCAGTATCAAGCGTGGAGATTACAGAATCGGCAACATTGAGCGAACTTGTACCACCAGAATTTCGGTTTGAACAAGAAGTACCACACTGGTCCACATTGTGCCGATTATTTCTCGTCGGATGATTTCGAATCAGACTGCTAGATCGAGCGCCACAGTTCTCAGCTGGATTTTGTTGATTTGCAGAATGACTTCGATGTCGAACGTTCACGGTTCCCCGCCATCGAATTCCGGAACCAGTAACCTGTTACAAAACTGGACAGTACGAATCACGCACATCTCATTAAAATTAAAATTTTTAGCAATATCAATAATGCCAACTGAACTAGTAGATGAAACCGATGTAATTCAAAAATGTTTTAAGTAATATTGAAAAAACGTGTGACCCTCTTTGTTTATTCACAGTAAGCAGCATAGTCCTCAGAAGACCTACACAAGTATACATTGCATCATTTGGAAAGGTATTGTATATAAAAAGTTTATTTGATACTGCAAACCCACTTAATAGCAATTGTCCATTCCGCCACATCTGTGTAGCATAATATTAAGTGCTTAGATCGTTCCTTCACAGAAATAGACGAAATCCATACATAATTACATATCCAGATATTTTGTATATAACACTTCCGCTGCATAGTTCTTGCGAAAAAAGAACAAGTAGTTTAAACACATCATCAATACAAATTTATTACCTCCAAACTTGTAAATTTCTATAGAGCCAAAAAATTGCACTGGCTTCTCCAAAGTGGGGGATGAGGGTCGTGGGGGTCGAGGGTTGTAGGGCCCCTGGCAAAAAACGGCGGTGTCCCCAGCAAAACTTTTGGGTTCCCCCCTCCCTTGTAAAACATCCCTCCACCGATGTTGACAAAATTTTTTTACAAAAATTCCTTTCTAATGCTTGATTTTGACTTTGATTTTGAAAAATTTGAATTTTGTCAAAAATTTGGCTGAAAAGTTGGTTTTAAGCTTAATTTTTGAACCGTTTCTGAGACCATTTACTAACACTAAAGGAGAATTTGATAGCTGCTGCCAATAATGTGCTACGAGTGATCTCTGGCGGTAGTCACTGGAGCACCCCGGCGTGCGGGTTCAGGTATCAGGATCAATTCCCTGGTACCAAACCTATGCGTTCTATTGAGTTTCATTGGTTAAAATATATTACGACACCATACAATACGTGTGGGAATTGTCTTTTTCGTCAACGAGAACAACAGCAGCAACTTTAGCAGCGTCGTCAACAACGTTCATATCACTGTCGTTTTCTTTGGGCAGTAATATTAAGAAACACTGGTCACTGTATCGTTTGAGACAGCATACCAAACACAACGTAAACCATTGCGGTTAGAATTAACATCGACCAACATCAACACCACGGACAACAGCCGATCGACGGGCGACAAGGCGCTGGCGATTTAACAGTCATTAACGAGACGACGTGGTCCAACAAACGGCGTGCAATTGGAAAGATCATGATATTAGCGGTAATACCTCATTCTTCATTACAACCCCCTACCACCACCGAATTTCGTGTTGCCCCGGGCGAATCTGAAGTTTTTTCGTGTGGTGTTGCACACCACAAACTAGTCGTTCATTTTACAACATACGAGCAAAACGATCTAAAACTTACCTTTTTTCAAACATTTTGGCAATGTTAGTGCTCCCACAACGCCATATAATTATATAAAATTTACCTCACATTAGCAAAATTTGTAGTACTGTGTTTTGAATTTTGGTATTTTTGCCACCGCCCTTTAGGTTGCCCGCACCGGATGGCCAGAGGAGGGTTTCAGGCCGAGTTCACCCGTGAAGAAAGACATAGCGGGTACCCAGGAACACAGCCTGGTAAAGTAAAAAGCAAGAACTTATATAGTAGCTTATCTTACCGCAAAAGGTTATGTAATATTAAACATATGTAATTTAAAGAAACGTACGTTTAATCATAAATTACAAAATGAACCTCGAATATCAGCCGTGTTGCTTGAATAGTTGAAAAGTTGGGATATACCCGATTACTGAGCTCGCAATGCGCAAGTACATAGAGTATAATCTGCAACAGGAGACCAAAAACCAAGTAGTTTCAGCGGTTGCGAAGATTTTAACATTTTCGTATAATTTGGGTACCATGGCACCGTCGAAAAACCAGTTTTTACTCAACGCTGCGACGCAAATAATTAGAATAGCAGCACACATTAGCAGAGATATAGAGAATAAATTGCTCTAAAAATGACATCAAAACGCCAATATTGCTTCAGCGGTTGCGAAAATATTGCCATTTTCTTAAATTTCGGATCCCATGAGCCCATGGAAAAACTTGTTTTGATACAACGCTGCAACGTAGATAATGATAATAGCAGCACACTATTTGCACCCACATAGAGATAGAGAATGAGTTGCTCTATAAATAAGACCAAAAACACCCATATATCACCAGTGGTTATAGAGATATTGTTCGTAAATTTTTGTCCCATCGGCCATTTAAGGCTCGTTTTGACCCAAGTCGTACATCGTAGGGGAACCGCGTAGAATTGCATTACATTACAGTCTTATAGAAGCGTATATTACAGTCCATATATACGAAGAGCCCGCTTATTCCTGGGATGGTGCTGGGTCGGGCTTCGGGCCTAACTAAAAGCGCAATTGAGGTATCAAGCTTCCAAATGAGCTATCGCGTGAAGTTGAGAGGTTATGAGTGTAACACTAAAAATCCAAGTCGGACATTGTCAAATTTCACAACTTTCACGCTTCGCTCGCTCGTTTCACTCACCACACTCAGAATTCAATTATGGCATCATTAACATTGGGATTACCTTATGTAGTACCAAACAATTATTCAAAAAGCAGGTTTGATATATCTAATCCCTGAACTCATTTCCCATAACTAGACTTGATCACATAAGCTCTTTTAAGCCGTGGATCAGCATCACAGTGGAATAAATAACAGTTTGTGGTAGATTTTACTCCACAAAAGATACTTGGACAGTATCGGCCGTTACAATTAGCAAAATTAGAAACGATGGATTAGGTATTTTAGTACTATTTAGCAAAATGAAATGGTTAGCTAGCATTTTAGATTTGCACTGTATATTATAATAATTCGAAATACTCTGTATAACTAGATTGACCAATATTGCTAAATGTTCCCCATTGGATGTTATGTATAAACGTATTTGTGTATTTTATCTCCACTGATTGGTCACCAGCGCCTCGCTAAAATCGTTTTGGTCAAAGTCAGAGCAGGAACATCTGCGGTTGTATACATGAAAATCATACAGGGAATTTCGCTGTCAACAACCGACTATAACTTGGTCAAAATAGACCCATTTAACTATTCAGTGTGACCTTAGGAGAAATTCATATCGCAGAATGCTATTGTAAGAAGGATAATCTGTCACATACAACACGCATAAAAATAACATTAAATACAACCGAAGTGAACAGAGCATTAAACATGGCTATCCCGCGCCTCTAGGCTGTACAGTTACAATCAGAATTAAGTGCTTATAAAATCCAACGCAGACGAAATCGAACGAAAACGCAATCGATCGATCTTCGTTTAAACGAAATTCGTTAAATTAAACGCAAACTAACATTTTTTATTAAATATATTTTATTTCAACATAATCGAAATTCGCTAAATTAAACGCGATCTAACATTTTTTTATTAAATTGTTTTTTTACATTTTGACACAATGGAAATTCTTTAAATTAATCGATTTCGTTTAAACGCAAACGAACGAAATTGAACGAAGCTTCGATCGAATTTTGAGCATTTAATTCTGATTGAAACTGTATCTTGCATGCTCTTTAAAGCTGTGCTGGTTCGAAAAATCAGGAATGAAAGTACCTAAAAGTTTAAATAATGCTCAGCTGGTATGTTAAACTTATTAATTTCGTCCAGGCTTCATTTTTATAATTATAAACAATAGTACCGCTATCATAAAACTGAAATGAAGCAGATAAATCCAACGGTTTTATATAGTTTCGCTTAATAATAAATCATTCAAATTACTTCGAACGTTTATATTGAACAAAAACCATTATGCGCATAACTACGCATAACCTACTTACTTCGTCATACTTGACTTCCGGATCATATTTTGCGGCCAGCGATACCGATATTTTCGCCGAGGAATCAGTGGCTTCACCTATAGAAATGTAAAGTTAGTCATATTTTTCTAAAACAGGTACAGTATTTAGTATTTTTTCCGGCCCTTGTACAAAGGCCATTACTTTGACTAGCCACTGTAAATTTCTGGCGTAGTGAGCCAAAGCTCTAGCCATGTAGAGGTGTATGTGCGACGCAGGGAGTAACCGTAATAGCGGTTCCGGTACCGGCTAAAACCATACCGGAACCGGAATTCGGTTTAAAATTTGTTTAAACTTTTGGGCCTTTTTGTCCCACTTGTGGTGCAAATATACATTTTGTGTACGCAGTAACTTTCTTTCACAACACAAAATAAATAAATTGTCACCCTGCCTTTATATTTCTATGCGTGTGTATTTCAATGTGTACATTAATGACAGCCAGAGATATGGTTTACATATCCCATTTAAATTGTGCGACATAGGTATCCTGATTATTCGGATATGAAGAACATTTTTATCCCAAACTTTCAAATTTTTATTTCCAATTCAACGACTGTATATAGAGTTCGTTAATCACAATTTAAACATTTGAGATATAACAAACACGCATCTTTTGATTATACACTCTTTACTAAAATTTCCTGTGTAAAATTTATAGCTGTGGTAACTAATATTGAGAACTATGTAACAAATTTTGAAAGCTACGAATACAATTTCGGGTTCGCGATCCAGTCCTTTAACAACGCCAGAAATTGTAGCACACATCTACCATTTTCAATTGTCCCAGCACAGATTGCCTTCCCGATTTCAAGAACGTTACCAAAATGTACTTTTCAGCCGTCAACAAACTCGAAATCCGATGCTGTTAAACTATAACATAAACGACAAGGATTCTTTGCTTAAAAATGCTATTACAATTATATCGATTCGTCCTTCGCAAAAGTCAACACTATCAACTCCATATCAGCCGGCATCGACGGCATAAAGGCCGAAATTTTCTCCGATACGAACGAATCGGACGGTTTCTGATAATCACGTAATTTCTGATGGTGACGACTTTGCTCGAAGCATCCCCGAGTTCAAACTCACGGTTTGTCGGCTGTCGTATAGTGTTGCTACTAACGCCAAAAACTAAACCGGAAACGCGACTTATTAGTTCCGAACTATACCAGTAAACGTCAAACTAGAAAATACAGTCCTATCAGCTGCCGCCTCACGATGTAATGTGTTAGTTTTGACACAAAACGATATCTCGTCGTGCAGTGATTGAAAGCACTAGCTTCATTATTAATTACCCTGGTAATCGAACATCACACATTACGTATTGCTATTCAGTAACGCTGTGATAGACAGGACCGAAATCAAATGTTCGCGGCTGTACTGCGCTATGGCAGCATATAACATTATCTTTATTTATAATTTCCATTTACTTGCAGGCTGTTTCATTTATGCCCAATGCTAAATTACTTAAAACTGTAAAAACCTGTTTCCGTCTGATATTTTGATATAACCTGTATGCTATGTAATTTTGGATCTTCTGGAGCAGACAGGCCCAGACGTTGATGAAGATAGTTTTGAAATGCTTGGTCCAAGTCCATCTGAGCGGCATAACGTTTGGTTTGTATTACTCTGGTGAGAAGCTCAGTTGTTAGGGCAATGGCGCCTAATAGCTAAGATCTTAGTTTCCTTTCCGCATGGTATGATGATATTGATTTTGGTATATTTTATTCCACAAAATCGACCAGTAGCTCCTTACCACTAAGCACACATTTATGGAATGTGACACCAGTTGACATTTAGCGGTCGAATGAAAGAATAGTTTATCAGGTAATTCAACTAACTCAAGATGTCGTAATGGATAATAAAACGTTGTTGCTCCCATTTCGTAAAATAATCGTAAAGATTCATTTAGGCATCTCTAACTGACTATAAGTGGTGACGCTGCAATATTGGCCAGCGGAAACCGATAATGATACCTTCACAGTAAATTTTGACAAATTTGCGAACCTCTATGTTAATTCCTCAAATTGCTTAAAAGAATCAATTACCTGTTACTGAAAAGAAGACCTCATTGGCTTGGTTGGATCAACAACTCCCCATAGTGTTGTGATTCATATCACAATATTTGCCTAATTTGAATACTTCCCAAATTGCCCCAGAACCAGACACGGACTGTGAAAACGATGAACCCGGGGTTATTTTAGGCCCTCCCAGATAGGGGTCAGTAAACGGAAAAATTTTCTGACCCCTAAGGGGTCAGTAGCAAGGGGTCATTTCGGAAACTAGGGGTCATGACCCCTTAAGGGGTCAGTAATTTTATAAAAATTAATACATTTTTCTTTCAGGTGTCCCAACATACGTCTGTGGCGCTGGTTTTTTTCAGTTTTTGGCCATAATATATAGTATACATGCATATTTTAGGTTTGGTGACCAAATAATTGATCGTTTAGCCTACGATATGCGTGTATGTGAGTATAAATTTTTTAGTGACCCCTTAAGGGGTCAATTTTTTGAAAAAAAACGTAAATTTTAAGGGGTCGTTTTTGCGAAAAAATAGGGGTCGGTGTCTATGGGGGAGCTCGCCGGGAGGGGGGGAAGCCGATCCTTGGGGTCGCCCCCCCCCCTTCCCCCCTCTAAAATAACCCCGGTGAACATTACATAGCTAGCATGGTACATTCAATTCGTCTTTTTAAGCTTAATATTCAAATCAAAACTAATGACTTGGATGCGCTCTGCACTTGAGTTGTTCACGTGACATACGACATTTTAAATCCAGAAACTCAAAAAACAAAATAGGCTTAGATGTTTTCTGCACATCGGTCAGCACACCGTGCCTTCTGTGTGTGGCGTCTACATGATTCTAGTTGTGTGTCTTTCTGTGTGTTCATGTGCCTCTCTCTGTGTGTAGGTCTCGTAATATAGTGCTATTTTAAAGTTTTCCAAAACCCAAAGTGTGACATCGGACGAGCAGCAGCAGAAAAAAGTTTAAATAATTGATAACAAAGACTTGCGATTTATTTGAGATGCAATAAATCTAAACATATTTTACTACGAAAATAACTCCGTAACCGTGTTTCGTAATTTTGTTTTAAAACTACCACTGTTTTGACAAAGGCTGAAAGGTATATTACCCTAACAGTTGGTCATTCTTACTAGTATCAACATCTTTATTTCAATGACAGTATCAGTCTTGGTAATAATTTGTGCTCTCACTCCATTACAATCCTACGAACACAATTTATATTTCGATGACAGAATCAGTCTAGGTAATAGTTTGTTCTCTCACTCCATTACAATCCTACGAACACAATTTAATAATATAAATTGCAGACTTTTGATTCTTGTTACGGAAATTTTATAATTTCGGCTTATTATATTGGACAGTAGTAAATACAAAAAGCTTGATTTTAAGAACAAAAATGTTGAATATTACCAAGTGGGTACTGGTAATAGTTCTGAACCTATTTGTTTAGGGTCACCATGTTAATTAATAAACACAAAAATCTTCAGGCCTTGACAACATGAAACGTGAGTTTGTATCATAGTGGCTTGCAAATATGGAGCCCCTCCGTTATATTGGCTCAAGTTTTTGTAAAGATATGCTCAAAAGATATGGTTTTGTTATTATCCTTTCCATTATGAGGGCATCAACGTCGTTGCAATTCACCCGCCATGTTCGACTACGATCGCTACTAATGCCATCCCTGCTGAAAATACAGTTGCAATCAGAACTATGTGCTCAAAAATCGAATCCGAGAATAAACACGAGGGTCTGCACTGTTTTTTTAAAATGTGGAAGTGTGGAAAGACCAGATGTCTAGGCATAGTTTTAGTTACCCGAAAGCGGGTTTGTACAGTCATGGTAACAATAGTTATTCCAAAAATAACTGCGACCGTTTGTAAAGTATGAACACGATACATTATTGGTTTAAATTTAGGATGCAACCTTAGTTTCGTCTTACTGATCTTATAAGTATATAATGTACTTTGCCTTAAAACTTACAGTTTTACGTAAATAAATATAAATGCGACGGCTTTGAGTCAAAATTGACGAATATTAGCTGTGACGGTATATATTTGACTACTATACTTTGTTAGATTTGGATTAAGTTTCCAATGTACAGTACTCGCCATAAATGAGTGCTGTTTGTTCGATGTTCGCTCGAAGTTTATTTTCGAAATTCCAAATTTTGCCCAAAAAGTGCTCGGGATGTTACAGAATATGTAATTTTTGTTAGATTTCTGTTCAGTTTGTCCCTTCGAAAAGGGACAGTCATTTCTGGCGAGTTGTGTAGATATGTTGTAATCGTCTTATCTAGAGTGTTGGCATATAATTTTTCAAAGGCATCTACTGCATAGTTATAAATAGTAAAAATATCTGCAGGACAGGCAGCCATAAAAGACTTGACAGTTACACTGAGAATTAAGTTGTTATAAAATTGAACGCAGACGAAATCGATCGATCTTCGTTTAAACGAATTTCGTTAAATTAAACGCGAACTAACATGTTTTATTAAATTTTTATTTTTAATTTGACGCAATCGAAATTTGCTAAATTAATCGAATTTCGTTTAAATGCAAACGATTTGTGATTGTATCTGTTTGTAAGGTATTGCTGCTAAACCCATATAGCCAACCGTAAAGATTTCAAATTCTAACGGGTAGCAGTAAGAGACTTTCGTCTCTCATAGGTTATTACAAGACACAAAATGGTTTCTTACAGTCACTCGAATACTCTTTAGTGATAATATATTGCCTATAGTTATTCTCGCATGACATTTTTGTAGGACGTGACATCATTTTATGCAGCCTAGCCTTAACAGACTAAAACGTTCCAGTAATAAAAATTTTGTATTTTGGTCTCTTTGAACAGCGTCTGAAAAGTACTGTGCTGCTAGTTTAAACTGCAATGTACAAATTGTAAAAATTCCGCTTTACAATCTCACCTTCGATTTTACCGCCCCCGCCAGCAGTTGTTCCAACATAGTGGCGCTTGTCAAGGAATTGACGAACACGTCGATTGCTTCCGAGGCGCTGAGCGACCGCCGTGGCACGAGCCTTAATCCTATAACGCCTGCTACTTTGATCGCTCGGTTGTGGCAGACCACATCCAGCTTGGACATAATCGTCGTCAATGTCCCCGGCAGACAGCCGGTCTATAAACATATGACACAATAAACTGAAATTTAATAATCTGCATCAAAATCCTTTTGACACACAGTTGTTTTCTCTATCATAACTTTTTGCGCAAGCTATACGGCTGAGACAACAGTCAATATCGCGCCACAGAACGGTGAATTTAAATACAATATTGCATTATCATATGTTCACAGTTCTACACAGTTCTACATATTTCGGTTACAATCTTAGTATGATACTAAGTGAGCGGAGCACGTTGGGGTGATTTTAAAAATTTGCAAAAAATGAACTAATTAGGAATACGCTCAACTTTTAGAGCTTTAAAAATCACATTCGTCATTAGCGACATGGAAAACCCCCGCGTGCATTTTTTTCTCAACACTTTGAAATTTTTCAAAAAATTAGCATGCTTGTAGGATACTCGAATAGTAGTAACACCAGATTCGTAATTAGCAAGACGAGTTGTAGTATAATAGCGCACCAAAATAATAGCTTTACACTAATTATCCGTTAAAAAATTAGCAGATTTTGTTTTAAAATGCTAAAAATAGGCTAACAAGCTTAACTAATTAGTTAATTACTAATTAACTAAACAAATTTTGATAAAAAATATATCTCTTGCACCTGAAAGATATTAGGCATTTCAAACAAAAAAAACTAAATCGGCACATTAGCTATTGAAGAAGACGGACAGACGGTGCCGATTTTCCCCTCTGACGAAAACAAAAATGCTTCGCTCAATGCCACCACTTGCACAGTATTAGGCGCTCTTGGGATATGAGGGAAAAGTCAGAGAGTGAAAATCTTACTATATTTCGACTCAGCTGAATTAGCTGAGTTCGACGCTACCAATTATAGCCATATTCAGGATTTTTTCATATTAGAATATTAATCAATAAATATTGTCTTTTGTAGACCATATCCAAATTTGAGCCAAATCGGTCCATCCAATCAAAAGATATGTCAAAACCGTAAAAAACCAAAACCCACATTTTTAAAATTATCGGATCTTGAAATTAGGGCCTTTGCTAAAATCCCCTAAACTGATAGAGCCCTCAAATCGTCTCCATTGGAAACAGCTGGAAAAATTACCCTGGGAAAGTTGGGAGTTACAATATTAAGCCAAACAATAGATAAAAATTCCAAAAACCTATATCCCTGAAAATTACAAAAATAAAACAATGTTAAACAGCATATCGAAGGTTATAGCAGAAAACGGGCCAGCCTAATGTAGAGTTAAGTTACAAAATACGCAAAATTAAACGCAAGCGAAGTCGAATGATGTAGCTAGCGAACGATTGTCGCCTAAACGAACTTCATTAAATTATACGCAACGTAACATTATTAATCACAAACGATTTTTAATGCACTTGAACACGTTAAATTGATCACAAGTAAACAGATTCTCGTTTAAACGAAAACGATCGAAATCGAATGAAACCTCGTTTGAGTTTTGGGTATTTAATTCCGATTGTAGCTGTATCTGCAGCTCACACAATATTAGTTTTATCAAAAATAATTGTGCGCTTTGAATTGTAATTTGAATTTGAATAATAAATTGAAGGTAATTAATGCACCACTTCGAACAAACAATTGCTTAAAAAGACCCTTTTGTTTTGCAATAAACGTTAAAACAATGATTTTGAATTATTTCATTTCAACGCACTTCGAAAAACAACACACCATTCGCAACCAATTAAAGAATGAGCTTCTCTACAAAATGATACTAAAGCATCCATATTTTGAGTGGTTATGAAGATCGTGTATTTTGGGCCCCAGGTGTCCATTAAAAACCCGCTTTAACCCAACCCTGTAGCGCAAATAATGGCAATAGCAGCACGCCATGTACAGATATATGAGGAAGAATCGCTCTACAAAATGAAACCAATAACAACCACATGCTTCGGGCGGTTACGGAAATGTTGTCGTTTTCGTGCATGTTAGGTCGAATGGGTCGGTTAGCAAGCTTAATACCCAAATCTTGTATTGCAAAAGCCGCGCGCAGCGAAGACATGCATTGTTGTACAGACTTATCAGGTATTTGCTATACAACATTAACAAAATTTGCCGGTTGAGATATATAAATGATTTTTCGGGCATCTTCGCGACCCAACCCAATCCTCTTCGACCCACTTTTTTGGGGATGAAAGTGTTGGAATCAGATTTCATGCCCAACTGAAGGGCACAAATAGAGATTTCATGGTTGCAAATAGGCTACTGCGCTAGTTAAATCGTCGCTTCGAAGTTAGTTATTGCTGTCGCATAAAATATCAAGAAATGGATACCGTTGAAATTCACAACTCTGGTCAGTAAAAATTCTTCGCTAAACACATTTCACTCACGTCACTACACTCAAAATTCAATTACACCAAATACAAAACATATAAAAATATACACAATGCCCAATGTCATAGTAGTCAGGTCAAGTCACAGTCGACTTGACACTGGTAACATATAATCCAGTGCTGCCTGCCTCATGGTCGAGTCGTCGGCGACTAAACCGGCTCCCCATCAGGTTTCTGATGAGGAGGGTGTGTGGAAACTTCGCAGGCCTAAAAGAAAAACCTGGCAAAGGGCAGAAGACCTAACTAGAGCCAACGACCAGACACCCCAACAACTATGGGTTAAGTCGTGAAATTCCGGCAGCAGGGAGTTTCAACTCTCTTGGCATGCGGAGGAATCCCTTGGGATCAACGGATGGCGAGCCCTAGAATTACCAGCAAACTACTGCGGTGCAAAAAGACCTAGCAGCCTACTGCACTACACACTGCCAAGCTAGTCATCATGATTTCACGCCAAAAAAGAATTAAAGATAAAGCGATGAAAGGTGACACCCCCAGGCCTGAAGTCGCTGATACTGCTACTGTGAAAGAAAGGAATACAGCGTTAAGTACACCTAGCGCTAGAAATGACGAGATACGACCAAACCCCAACTTGGGAAGTCATACCTCCGATGACCCTTTAGGATGGAAAGAGGCAGTGTACCTCTACGGCGAACAACACACTGTGCCGCGTGGAATGTCAGAGGTCTTACAACTGGTAAGCTGGATGTTGTAACATCCGAAGTGGTGAGGTGTATTCACTGTTCTTGGTGTCGCGGAACACTGATGGTTCGGTCAACGCAGGTTCACAACAGACAGTGGATACACAATGTACTTTTCAGGTAGAGAGCATCGACGACGAAGGAGTGGTGTTGGCTTCATTATTATGCGTGACTAAACTTAAAATGACCCCGGCAACCATCCTATTTTGTATTTTTGGGTAAAATTTGTTCCGGAACGCTACTTGGTTAATTGAAAGTCAGCGTAAAATTATTCGCGAACACAGCGCTCGCAATTGAAATCTAAGCATTTTGTGTTCGCGAAAATTGAAGTAAAATTACCCAAATTGAGAACGAAAATTTGTCGATTTGATTGTGACGTCACTTTTGCATTATATTTGTTCGCGAACACTGTAATCCAAATTTAAATTATAATACATTAGGGAACAGAATTTCTGCAAACTGAAATCGCCAAAATTCTGTTCGTACACAAGGTCTAATTTCTGGCACTTGATTTGATTTTGCCAATTTTCGGCTAGCGAAAAGCCGAATGAAATTAAGCCTGTTTTTCGTAACATGGGTTTGTGATTCAATATCGGTAATGACAGAATAGGATAGTTGGCGGGGTCAGCTTAAGTTTACTCACGCATTAGTAAGAAACATCAAAAGCTGTTCTGAGCTACAATCCTTTTAGCGACCGAGTCATGACATTAAGAATAAATGCTCATAAAGTAAACATCACGTTTGTTCAGGTATATGCGCCCACTGCTGAAGTAGAGGATGAAGAGATCGACAGGTTCTATGAGACGGTTCAGAGTGTCATTGACAAGATCCCACGGAGAGACATTACAGTGCTTATGGGGGATTGGAATGCCAAATGTTGCTCAAGGAGCAACTGAAAGGGAGAATATTGGGATGCATGGACTGGGAGATGTGTGGCCAACAACCTCGTCTCTGCCAATACGCTGTTTAAACGTCACCCGAGGAGATTGTGTACTTGGGTAAGCCCGGGGGACAGAGCTAGCAATCAAATAGATTACATCATCATTGGTAGCAGATGGAGGACAGCGATGTGCAATGCGAAAACCCGGCCAATGGCGGACTGCGGTAGTGACCACCAACTAGTTATGTGCAAGACGTGGTTACGACTCAAGATCAAGAGCACAGCACATTGGGAACCATGTTTTGACAGTTCGCGTATATCACCCCAGTTCGTTGAGGAAGTCAACACAAAGTTCAGAACCATTCTGCAACATGTGAAAGATGAGCAAACGCCAAATGACCTGTGGGAGACGACGAGAGACACAGCACAAACAGCAGCGACAGTACATATCCCAAAATGAGGCGCCAGAAAAGACCATGGCTCTCAGCAGAAACGACGAAAATAGCAGTGGAGAGAAGAATGGCGAGCGACCGTGAAAAATGGAGTAGAATAAACAAAGAATACACCAAGAGTGCAACAGAAGATCAACGGAAATATCTGGAAGAAAAGTGTGAGGAAATGGAGAGACATAGTGGTGATTCCAAAAGGGCGTTTCAACTGGTGAAGGAGCTGACTGGGAAGTGGACTCATAGAACTGACGTGATAAATTACTCTGATGGAAATGTTCTCCCGAAAGCGGATGACATCAAAGCCCGGCGGGCTCAATATTGTGCGATGCTTTACCAGAAAATTGGTCAACACCAGGGCAGCAATGTTCACAGCGAGACAAGGGAGTCACCAACTCTAAGAGAAGAGGTCGTGTTAGAACTCAGGAAAATCAAGAATGGTAAAGCACCTGGTATTGATGACCTACATGCTGAGATCTGGAAGGCTCTGGGAGAAACAGGCATAGACCTCATCTGGCGTCTTTGTAGACGAATATGGCAACTAAATGAATGGCCCCGTCATTGGCGTAGAGCTGTCTTCCTGCCTATGCCCAAAGAATGCTGCAACTATTGTACTATTGTATGATCATTGGAAGGATTAAGAGGAAGTACACCGAATAGACCTACGAGGAGCATGCTGGCTTCGTAGAGGGCAGAGGGACCAGGGAGCACATTGTGAACATCCGCGTTATGACTGAGAAATGCAGAGAGAACAATATTCCACTCTACACGTGCTTTGCTGATTATGCGAAAGCCTTCGACTGTGTTGATCACGATCAGTTGTGGGAAATCATGGTCAGGATGGGGTTCTCTCAACACCTCATTGACTTAGTCTGTAGTATGTATCGGAATCAGGAATCATCTGTCAGAACAAGCTGTGGACTAACGAAGTGGTTTACCATCGGCAAAAGTGTCAGACAGGGATGCATTGTCTCTCCTTTGCTTCAAAACATCTACGCGGAAGATATTACAAGGACAGCACTGAGAGAAAGTGGACAGGGTATTAAGATTGGTGAAGCTACTCGAACCAACCTCAGGTATCCTGACGATACCACCCTTTTAGCCACATCTAAGGGTGAGCTGCTGAACATGCTCTCAAATGTGAAGAACTTCAGTGCGCCCAAATGGATTACGCTCAACACAAAGACCAAGGTGATGGTAATTGACAAGAACCGCACGGATCGCTCGGATTTCCTGTTGGATGGCGAAAAGATCGAGGAAGTAGAGGAGTTTGAGTACCTGGGGTCCATGATCAACAACCAAGGCAGCAGCACTCAGGAGATCAAAAGGCGATTGGGAATGGCGCGCAGTGCCACAGAGAAGATGGTTGTCATCTTGCGTAGCAGGGGAATCAGTACAGCTCTCACGCTAAGGGTTCTGCGTGCCACAATATTTCCCATAGCCTCTTATGGTTGTGAGTCTGGGCAACAACTAAAAGGACCGCAGCAGAATTGACGCCTTTGAGATGTGGACATATCGGAGAGTGCTCCGTGTGCCATGCATAGACAGAAGAACAATGATTGGGTGCTGGGTAAGATTGGGGCAAAGATGATAATCTTAGAGCAGATGGCACAAAGAAAGCTGCGATATTTTGAGCATGCTATTCGTCGAGGTAGTTTTGAGAAGGATATCATCCAGGGAGCTGTCGAGGGCAAACGAAGACAAGGAAGACCAGCGACATCATGGACCGATGACATCAAAAGGTTAACGGGAATGAGTCTGGCGGAGGCATCAGGATCAACCGTGGATCGTGAAAGATGGCGTGACATTGTGAGGACCACAGCAGCGCGTGTTCGCACCAACTGATAAAGAAGAAGAAGAAGACCCAATATTACGTACAGCACGATCAGTGATTAATCGCACATTGTTCGTCTTGTATTATTGAAAACACTTTTGCTTGAGATTAATAAAATTTCTTCAATTTGAATTTCATTTAACAAATTTCGTTTCAACTGATGTGTGGCGGTTTGATCTCACGTGCATTCCGGTTTAGTGCACTTTGTTTTGATTACAACTGAGTGTCGAAATTCTACTAATGTACATTTACCGGATTCACATAATTGTAGGATACTTCCACGTCATTCATCTTTCGAATGATGACTAATATACATAACACTCATAAAGATACACCGACAACTCAGATAATTATGTTTAAGAATATAAATTTACCAAATGAAGCGGCCGAATCGTGTTTGCTGTCTACAGACAAACTACTGTCTTCATTGCAATCCAGTTGCGACGGTACACTTAGCAGACTTGCACGGTTTCCTGCCAATATCAATTCCGAATTGCCCTGCAAAATACATAAATTTTCGGAAAAACACAAAATCAGTGCACTCATTCCAAGAGCTTATGGGTTACCTAATGATTTTCATAAAATTCCGGTACTACTTATCGTGACTCCAGATGGTTATATGGCCGATGCAGTGATCAAACCAGGAGACCCCTTGATAAAATAATATAGACAACCGCTTTACACCAAGCATTTCAGATGATAAACGTTTATGATTGTAATGCTGAAACGGTAATATATGTGCAAAGATAGTAAAAAGCAAGTTGCAATCAAATTCAGTAAATATGGTTGCTATATGAATTCAAACTGACTGAATAAGCGCGTTCAATAATTTTGAATTACCACTATAATTTATTAAAGCTAGAATCTTGGGGACATGCCAAGTGCATGAATTCGGAGAAATGAGAAACTGTAACATTAACACACAGTGGAACATATCATTAAAAATCATATTCCTGTTACACACCAAAAAATATTTATTAATCTGATGTTCAATAAGGCATAGATGCAGATATCTAATACGTACCCTACGAAGGTCAACTCTACAGCTACAACCAGAATAATTAAGCGCTTATCAAATCGAATCGATCTTCGTTTAAACGAAATTCGTTATTAAATGCAAACTAACATTTTTTATTAATAAAAATTTTTTTCAACACAATCGAAATTGGTTAAATTAAACTCGAACTAACATTTTTTATTAAATTATTTTTTTTTATTTTGACGCAATCGTAATTCGATAAATTAATCGACTTTCGTTTAAACGATTGATTTTTGGTTAAACGCAAACGATCGAAATCGAACGAAGATTTGATTTCTTAATTCTGATTGCAACTGTACCTCAAAACTGCTTACGAATCGTGAACAACATATATGCAATCTATGTCAAGAAAAGCACTGCAGCACAGAACACATAAACAGAATTTACTACAGACCGCATGACACTCGTCCCTTTCGCACCACTCGCCTTGTCTAACTCATTGATATAATTACCTCTACACGAAGGGATACGTGTAAATACAGTGACGATTTGAAATCAGCACCCACGAAAACCCATATAAACTTATTTTGAGCCTCAAATCTATTAGTATACCGTTAGAAGTGGTAGTCACGGATGACTATATATGGCGTCGGGTACAAATTTTACCTCAAATACCAATTGACCCAGTGGTCCTACATCAAATCTGTAGACACTTTACAGGTAGCACCCCAGTAGCTCTATCCACACACCAAATTTCGTTCGAATCGCTTGAGTGGTTGCATACCTACACCTCGACAGCTTGACCAAAATTTTGGAAATTTGGCCGTTTGCTAAAGTCCCCCATGCCCTATAAACACCCGACCACAACAATTTATATACGCATAAATAAAGCTTCTTAGGACGCATATTTCGATATAAAAGTGATTCAAATCGACTCAAGGGTTGCCGAGTTATGAGCAAAATCACCCATTTTAGCCATGTACCCCTGGGTACTCTCTCCTTTGACCCCATGTGATGGGACTTGGGTGTGTCGAATCGGAATAAAACCTCCAAACGGCACAACTAGAATATAATAGCTTTCATATGAGCCCTCACACGTTCATATCGGTTTTCGTTGAAATAACGAAGTCCTGCTTACAGAGAAAAAATAAACGGACGCCCATCTTTTTCACCATAGTGCGGTCTATTGAGAATTCTTCGACTCCGAAGCTAGCGTTCCTCCATCTCCGAATTCAACTTTAGGGAAGTCCATTTTATTCCGTCCATTAAGTCGACAAATTTTCAAATTAAATAAAGTCAATATAAATTCAGCGATTCTGAACCGGATTAAGGTGGCTTTGGTTTAGATTTCTTGAATTCTAAGCGTAGTCAATGAAACTAAACTAAATAGAATTCTAACTGGCCAGAACGGTAAATTTTAACGGTGTCGTTGCTGGGTTACGCATTGTTAAACTTAGGCTCAGCGGACTGAATTGCGCATATGGTATGATAGCACAATCAAATAAGTTTGAAAACTCTATTTGTGCTTTTTAGTTAGGATTCGAAAATCCATTCAATGTTCCCAAAAAAAATGTGGGTGACGAATGGGCACGCCTGGTGTCGGAAAGGGTCTCGATAAAACACGTTATAGATTGTATCTCGACAACTGATGCAGTATCTGAGTAATATCATTTTGAAGAGCAAACAAAATCTATTTAATGAATAATTGATGTCTGGTTCTTTTAGGATGAGTTGTTATTGTAACGTGCCGAGTGTACAGGTCCTTGACAGATGCGAAAGCAAACGGGCACGACCGAGTAGGTATGTCTAGTATTGCAGCAGCCGCACCCGTCCGCGAGAAGCAGCAGAGTACGTCCGCAGAGCAAATTTGTTTTGTCGTTGCCGATATCGCAGCCTACGCCCATCCGCTGTAACAGCCGGGGCAGTCCGCAAAGGCCAGTGTTCAGCAGCCGATGTACGTCCGCCAGGCAGCCGCACTCCGTGCGCAGTTGAAACACCAACAAAGGTCTACAGATCAATGAGCAAACTTCAAACTCGAATTTACGCCAAGGTAGTCCAGCCAGCAGTTCACTCAAATCCTGTTATTGGGTGCCAATTAGCTTTAAATACCAGCTTAAAACACAAAATGTCCTAGTCGTTGCTATCCCACCGCTGTGGTAATAACACAAATCAAAGCGAGAGCAGCCGATAGTAGAATACCGGCCGCGACGCTATAATACAAGCACAACTAGCGAACAACGACAACTGAATTTATTGTGACAACTAAATAAAAAGGCACAAAACTAAAGAGACTGCTCTCAACCCAAAAGATTCCAGTTTATATACAGTTGCAACTACCAACGCCAACACAAATTTTGCTTCATTTCATCTCTGTAAACACAAAATGCCAGAACCAAATTACTTCATCTTGCAGAATATTTGCAAAACTAATGTCCTATAGGCAAAACAAAAAGTCTAAAAATAATCTTGGATTTTTATTTTTAGAGTTTTGAAATGAAAAGATTTACATGATGACATTTCATATCTCGATATTGCAGCAACGCCAGGGAATGTTCCTCGTTACATTATGGTCAAAGACCGTTTTAAATGGATTCTTAATAACAATAATTTTACCAAAAATACTCATATGTCCTCAATCATGTCGGCCATATGGGTGCATTGTCGCAACTCAACGCCTATTTAGCAACAATAGTGCACTGTTACTGTCAATTATTTTTACATTACCAGATTGGTGGCTCAAGATGGGTTTTGCATGAGGCCACGAGAACCAAAATACACGAAAACAATATTTCCACAACTTCTCGAGCTATATTGATGTTATTGGTCTCATTTTACAGCTTATATATTTCATCTTCAATTTAGCGGCACATTTCGAATCCCTACATACACAATAAGCTGTTATGTTCTATTCATTCATCATGGCTCATATTAAGTTTATTTTGTGTAGGTGGATGCTGAATAACAGTTGTGTACATCTCTCTAAATTACATACGTATTCAACATTCAACAACCTTGGCGATGAGACAAGGAACTAAGTACTTGATCTGTCATCTCTGTGAACATTGTAGTCCCCATATAATGTAGTCATTTTAACCTTCCATAATTAAAATACTGGCTTATCCAAAAAGGGGGCCTAAAACTTTTGGTGCCCCTGGCAAAAAACTGATGGCCCCGGCTGTCCCCCTTGGTAAAAATTTGGCTCACGCGGCAAAAACACCCTTGCAAAATTTTTGGCTCCCCCCGGCAAAAATACCCACAGACGACATAAAAATTGACAAATTTTTTTTACAAAAAATGCCTTTCCGAATATAATATTATGACTAATTTCAGCAAAAAAATTGGTTGAAAAGATTATTTTATCCTCAATCTACACCGTTTATTAGGTATTTATTAACAATTTTAGCGTTTTTTACTGGAAAATATTAAATTTTGAAAATTTTTGGATTTCAACTCCAAGACCTCGTCCACACCCACTGGCAAAATTCGGCGCCCCAGTTACGAACCAGGGACCCACGATTCATAGTACCTGGCAAAATTTTCAGGGAATGAAGAAGCCAGAAATGTATACCTGTTCAACTTCAGAATATTTTCGCAACACGTCATCTGCCTTGTCAGGAGTAGAATCATGAGAATCAAGAAAAGCTGCTGCTGAATGAGCACTGCGAAGGTGCAACACTTCTGCTTGTGAGAGTTGCTCAACCGCTTCTAAACGCAAAAATCGCGCAATAGATATAAATTAAAGATCGCTATTTATGATACTTTGATAAATTATAACAGCAAAATTTACCCTCACGTGTAAAACTGACCGCTGTTCTGTAGACGCTCAGTTGAAAACTTTTTTGTTCGAGACTTGCGATGAATCTGATCGGATGCATTAGACATTTTTTCGAACAGTGTTCGAGTTTTGGTGTTAATTATGATCCAACGTGTAAATGAATAAATAATAGCCAATATAACTATTTCTATTGCTGTTCGAAAACATTGCTCGAAGCTGTTCCAAATGAGTTCGAAATAAATGTTTCGATGTTCATAGATCTGTTACAAATGATAGGAGTTAGCCGTCAAATCTCATTATCTCCAAAAGTCATTTCAGGCAGCAGCTTAAAATTTTGCAATTTTATTATATTTGGAGGTATTCTGGTACTATGAGAAATAAAGCATTAGTGCGATGCCATTGCTGTTGTATGCGTAAAATAAGAACACTCTTGAAAAACGACTTTCGGGCGAATGAGTAACTGGCTTGAAATTTCGTAATTTTTAAATTAAAAGTATGTAATAAAGTCCTATTTTATTTGCTTTAGTGCGTGTCGCAAATGTTGCGAGCGAGTCTCGAGCGATCTAGAGAGAACCTGATATCCTGTCTTATTGTTACTCTTAACGGCTGTAGATCAGTTTGCCAAATATAATTTTCTAGCACTTTACCGACAACGGTTTTATTTTATGATCTGCCTAAATATTTATGCCAAAAGTGTTGCTGGCAGAAAAGGATCAAAACTATTTGACTGTTTCTTGTTGCACTTATTGGACCCTCAAAAAGTTGTAGACCTCGATGAACTGATTCTGTATCGTGGCCTCCATTATTCGAAGCGAAGTCTATGTCGCGATATATGGGCTAACATGGCAAAAAAACCCTAAAAATCATGTTTGTATGCTATTTAGACCACAAATATTATAGGGTTATAGCTGTTCGCGTTCAACTCAAGGGCGCACCATCATCACTTTTGCTATCCAACAAAATTTTTTTTCGAAATACACAATTGATGAGTTATAAGTGATACCCTGACCTGTCTGCAGCCCTCCGAAAACTTTCTAGGGGGAAAATGGTTAAAATAAATTTTGCTTAATACTAAATATTTCAATATTTTCATGTGGTTTTGCTGTTGTGCATGTATTTTCAAACTATAAAACGACGTTTTACCAATAGAAATAGTGGTAATTAATGTCTGAAATATTTTGCATACAAAAACTTACGTTTTGAGACATAAAAATTTTTGGATTTAGTTAGCCATGGGTCTTCTGCCAAGTCGGGGAATTGGTATGAGAGTAAATCTCACGAGCATGGGGGAATATGGAATGTAGGGGTCCACCACCACCCCCACTGTGAACAGACCAGTCACCGACACACAAAAAATAAATTTTCAGTGTTCTAATTGGAAACTCTTCTAGATTTGGTTCAATTGGTCTGCATGCAAAATCATTAACTATTTTTATCATACATAGGCATAAAACGCGCCATCCCCGGTTATTACAACTTGTATCTCCCATGCGACGGTGAAATGAAGCGAGCGTGCTTTTATTCATCAATTAATATTTTGGGCATTCATCTGAGTAAACAGCCTGTGTTTGACGTCTACGCCACCCTAGGACGTCTGGAATGCTGAAAAGATTGGAAAGACTAAAACCTCATAGACCCAAACCCATCAAAAACATCGCATAAAGTATTTCTATCGGTCTTTAGATAACCAAAGAATGTATTCAGTCTACCGAAAAACCTATATAAACAATTCCTGATGCCCTAGACGCAGAGTTCCAAACTACTAAAAAGGAATCTCCACGGAGAGAGGTATTTCCAGCTCCACCAATTTCCCCTCTCAGTTCATTCCCCCGGGTAAACTTGCTCCTCCCCTGCTCATGCACCCAGGTACGATTTGTAAATTAATTACCCCAGTAAATTTGCCCCGCTTGTCTGATGGGATAAAAAATATGTTAATTTTTTCCAATTTTGGATAAAAATCCCCAAATTTTCTCCTGCACGGCTAAAATCACAAACATTTCTCCTTTTAAGTAAGAATAATTATTGCAATCAGTTGTCAAAATAGACATTTTTAATATTTTTTGACGGTTACAGTACGTTATGGACCCCAAGTTCAACTGGGAGACTCCATAGTTTTATTATGGGGATGGTCCCCCAAGTCGGGTCCCCCAGGTATAATTTAGAAAGTTTGGAGTTCTAAGCTGAACACATGCTACATTCTGGAAATCGGATTCATTGATCCTAAACCCACTGAAAGTCTCTGAAATGGCATAAAATATACTGCTAGCCTATGGTATAATTTAGAAAGCTTGGAGTTCTAAGCTGAACACATGCTACATTCTGGAAATCGGATTCATTGATCCTAAACCCACTGAAAGTCTCTGAAATGGCATAAAATATACTGCTAGCCTATGGCTGAACCACCGTATTCAGCAACCCAAAGTCTTTATATCGACCATTCTTGCTTCCGGTACGCAATACGCAAAAAAACTTCTGAAGGCAGACTATACTCTGGGAATCGGGTTCATCGACGTTAAACCCATTGAAAATCTACGAAAAGGCACGAAATATACGTGCTGCATTCTATAACCAAATCATTGCATTGAGCGTTCAGAAAATCCTATACATAGATC